>WSYH01002630.1:30574-47788 GCA_036426205.1 Ascaphus truei | reverse complement strand
TCTCTGTGTCTGTCTCTCTCTGTGTCTGTCTCTCTCTGTGTCTGTCTCTCTCTGTGTCTGTCTTTCTCTGTGTCTGTCTTTCTCTGTGTCTGTCTCTCTCTCTCTGGGGGCTATGCACTAAGCTCAATGGCTTTGCGTTCTGATTTGGCCAGAAAGCAGGTCCGTTAAAAAGTGAAGCCGGGGACGCGATGCACTAAGGCCTTGAGGCCATTTTTTAACGTACCTGCTCAAAATAGCTCAAAACAGCCACAGCATACGAGTTGCTTTTTTCCCCTGCTAGCGTTCTGAACCTTTCCGATCGCTAGCTGATAGAAAAAAAAAAGCCGCCTGTAACATTTGCATGGAGATTTGCTATCTCCATGCAAGACTGTTACAGGCGATCGTACACTAAATAAAAACATTTTAATAATAGTGTACATGAGCAGGGGGTCTCCCGAGCTGAACCTCATTGGTTTCAGGTCCGAGGACACCCTACTTCAGGAGTTACAGGCCCCGTTATGGGGTGCCGGTGTCTCCTGCAGTTTAAAGCTCCCGCGTCACGTGACCGGGTTATTTACATTCAGCAGAGGGATACCGCCACCCCATAAAGGGGCCTGTATCTCCTGAAATAGGGGGTCCTCGGACCTGAAACCAATGCGGTTCAGCTCAGGAGATCCCCTGCACATCTACACTAGTATTAAAACATACATAACAATAAACAATAATTCATTACCGTAGCGGCTATCCGCTATGGTAATGAAGCAGCATTAATGTATTTTAAATAATAGTGTGCGGNNGAGCAGGGGGGTCCCCTGATCTGAAAAGCATTGATTTCTTCCCTCAATGACTCACCCCTGGCTTCCCGAGTTACGAGGCCCCTGTATGGGCATCGGGTTGCCATGGCCACACCGGCCACTCTTTATAGCGTCCAAGAGCGTGAGACTGGGCTCTATTAAGGATGGCGTCCGCACTGCAACCCTGATGCCCCAAACAAGTGGGAGCCTGTAACTCGGGAAGCATGGGTGTCTCTGTAGCAGAAATCAATGCGGTTCAGCTCAGGGGACCCCCTGCACCGCACACTATTATAAAATACATTAATGCTTCTTCATTACCTTAGCAGGTAGCCGCTAAGCATGACAGGGGTTTAATGGCAATTGCATTTTATTGGGGATCAATTGCCCCCCAATAAAATACAACACACATCCCCCCCGCCCCCCTAACATAGCAGTACTGTAGAGACTAAGAGTCCCCATAATAATTACGGTTTGTCAGACCTGTCTAAGACATTGAATGTGCTCACACTGAATTCTTTTGGCAATTACCGTAAATAGAAATCATGGGGGCCACAGACCAAATTTAAGGAGGTCCTCCCGCCCCCCCCTCCCCCGATTAAGTGCCCCACCCCATTTACCAATTTGGCTAATCCGCCACACATCTCACCCCCCACCGTCTCACCCCGGGCGCCTCCTCCAGCCCCATTAACGCCACAGCTTTGCCACCAGCGCACGTGTGTGTTCCTGTGGGGTGGAAACGATATTGGGAGACAGAGGGAGAGGAGAGTGAGGGCAGTAATGAGAGGAAGAGGGGAGCAGTGAGAGATGGGGAGAGCGGCAGGGGGGAGCAGCCTGGATAGTGGGAGTGAGGATTGAAGAGAACAGCGGATCATTGGATGAGAAGAGAGAGGGGGCTGGTGAGAAGAGGGGGGACAGGGAAGTTGGATAAGAGAGGACATGATCTTCGGGATGAGTGACAGGGTATATTTGGTATGAAGAGAGAGGCAGGGATATTGGGGGATGAGGAGGACAGGGATATTTGATGAGAGGGAGAGAGGGGGCGGATAGTGGATGCGAATAAAGAGAGGGGGGAACAGTGATAGTGGGATGAGAGAGATGAGTGGGGTAAGGGATATTGGCATAGACAGTGAACAGGGATAGTGGATGAGAAGAGAGGTAACACGAATACGTGGTGATGAGATGAGAGGATGGGGACATGGATATTGGATGAGAAATGGGGGGACAGGGATAGTGGATGAGAGAGAGATGGAAAAACAGAAATGTGGTGTAGTGCTCTGCGGGGGGGTTCGGGCTACTTGATGAGAAACGGGGGGGCGGGATGGGGTTTTGTGCTTGGCCGAATAGCCGGCGAATCTGTGCGATGCTCGGCGATGTGTATGCCTGTCATATGGATACCCGGGCATTGTCGTTTTATCTCTCTTAGTTATTAGAGCCAAGAGAGCTCTCGACAGCGGTCCGGCTTTTGATGTCCAGGCTTGCCCGAGCTGGGCACTCTGTGGCCATGTTGGCCTGTCGATGGATGCGCCGGACCCCCACTGCCTTTGTGCGTTTGGACGCCGAGATCGGGCACGCGACTAATCCGCTCCGGATCTGCGAGACAGAGGGGCCACTGGCTCGTTGCGTGAGGGGGATCGTGCTGCGCGGTGCCGGATATGATGAGCGCGGAGGGTCACGTGTCGTTGGATGATCGCGCTCGCGGGGCTACGGGCTATGGCTGAGACGAGAGCGGGGGGCGGGATGTTGATGAGAGAGAGGGACAGGAGTGTGAGAGACAGGGGGATAGTGGATGTTGAATGAAGGAGGACAGGAATGGTGATGGAGGAGATGGGACAAGGTAGTGGATGAGAGAGAGGGGGACAGGGATAAGGGGAAGTGTGGGAGAGAGGATCTGAGTGATGCTGCCCTGGAGGAGGAGTAGGGCCTGTTAGTAGGTCCTGTGTAGGGGGGCCTGCCGAGCTTCCCTGCGTGAAGGTGCCCACAGAGGTGCCTTGTCAGGGACCTCCCTTCTAAACCAGTCAGGTGCACCGGCACGACACCACCGTCCCAGCAATGCCCCTCTGTGGATCATATTTAGTTTGCTGCCGAGATAGTGTAGGGGGAGAGCACAGCTTGTGGTCGGCAACCCTGAGAGAGACTGCAGTAGGGGCGGAAGAGCCGCGTGCGCCTGGGGGCCCACAGGTTGCCGACCTCTGCTGAAGGCCTAAAGCCGTCGAATCCGCGCGCCGCCTAGAGAGGCCTCTGTTCAGGTGCCAGAGCAGGAATTGGGGGGGGCGTTTTCGGAGGGTGCGGCAGTCTGCTTGGGCGATGTGTGTATCCATCCCCGAGCAGACTTTTCAGGGTTTTAGGAGTGGGCGGCGAGGGGCGGTCAGACGGCAGCTTAGGGACCACATTTGCAGCATGAAATCTGTCCAAGAATGATTTCGTTGGCTGCCCGATGGTCCATTGACGCTGCTGCAGCTTCAACTAAAAAGACGATTTATCTTTATTGAAACTGTATTCAAAGCGCTCAACTAACTACCCGGGCTTGTCAGACAGGCAGCTGCTACACCCTGACAACGCTATTCAATTGACTACTTTGTGTCCCACGGCAGCTCGCACTGCAGCACGCTCCCCCTACCGAGAGCCTGCACCCTGAATGAGGCTTTACAACACTCACAAGTATTACAATGAGCGCGCATTAACCGCCCGCACCATCGCCGCCCTCCATTTAGAACAGACCTCAGAATTTGATCTTGCCGGCGATGACGTCACTTAAGCGTTCAGCCAAATGAGGCGAAGCGCCGTAGTGATGTCATGGCTGCGCCTCCCTGCACCCTCTCGATGTTGCACGCCTTGGCCTGGCCATTGCAGTATTTGGGTGCGGCGCAATCGCCCTTACTAGTCTCCTGCCCGCGAGCTTTTGTTCTTCTTTCACGTCCTTGGTTGAAGTCGTCTTAGCCCGTCCCAGAGGGTTTATTTTAAAACCACTTTAAGCCCGTTTGAAAATTACTCACAAATGTTTTAATTCAAAAACTTTCTCATTGACATTTGTATTGAGAAATGAGCCAAGCCTGCCCAGAAGCTTATTTTCATTGTTTAGGCGTCTTTACTAATGTGTAAATGACACTTCATATAAGCGAGGTATGGGACACAGTATTACAGTATGGCCAACCATTGTTCTTATCACATCTACCAGATAGGGATCTCTCCCTATTTCACAATGCCACGCTGAGCATCTAGAGAAATCACCAGGGCGCTGCAGTCACCACGCCATGAACGAATGGCTGCTGTTAGAGCGATGCTCAGGCTGACATGTACGAATCATCCTACCGCTCAAAAAATGCCATTTTATGTCTACCACTGATTTCCCGTGGTTACAACAGCCCACCGCCCTTTAACCGGAGTCCTTTCACTGGCTTGTGCTGTTATCACTTGCTGCTGACGTGCATAAACCTGCAACACTGCTGACTTGCGTCTGCAGAGTTTTCTTCTTCTTCTTTCTCAACGTGAGTCTACTTGTAGAGCGGATACTTGGACATTTCAGAGGCGGAAGGACCGCCTCCCACGAACAGGCGCACTTTCCCCAGGGAGAGAGGACACCGTGGTAAGACTGATTAAAGGACACCTTGAGGTAAGCGGGCTTAGTGGTGTGTGTATTTCAGTTCGAGGGGTGGTCTTTATTGTGTGTGTTGTGTTTGTGTGTGTGAGTGTGTGTGTGTTTGTTGCGTGTTGTGTGTTTTGTGTGTGTGTGATTTGGGAGGGTACTTACTGTGTTGTGTGGTATTTGGCAGGGGGCTTATTGGGTGGTGTACTTTCAGGAGGGGTTCTTATTGTTTTGTGTGTGTGTGTGTGTGTGTGTGTTGTGTGTGTGTGTGTGTGTGTTTGTGTGTTTGTTTGTTTTGTGTGTGTGTGTTGTGTTATTTGGGAGGGTACTTACTGTGTCTGTGTGTGTATTTGGAATTGGGCTTATTGTGTCTGTGTATTGGGAATGGTCGCTTATTGTGGTACTGCTGCGGCCATCTTATCTAACAAATGCCCAGACAGTAATTTTCCGGGGCTTTTTTTTTCGGCTTGGCGCCAAACTTGGCCGCCCGTGGCCAGCCGCATCTTCGCATCTCCCCTCCCCCTCTTCCGCCTCTGCCCGCCTCTGCTTGCGGCGCAGCTTCCCCTTACTACCCCTTTACCTTTCACCTTCGGGATCGGGGAACTCGGGATGCAATGGAACCCTGCCACGTGTGACCGCGCCACAGTGACGCGCGCACGCAACAGAAACCATTCGCGTCTGTGCCCGCACATTGCCCTCGCATTGTGGTGGCGGCCGCAGGAGGAATAAAAGGCGAGCCGGCCATGTATGTGTGTTATTGTGGGAGGGGCACTTACTGTGTAGTGTGTGATTTAGGAAGGGCGTATTATTGGTGTGTGTTGTGTTTATTTAGGGAAGGTGCGCTTACTCTGTACAGTATGTGTGTGGTATTGAGGAGGGGTCCTAAAAAGGGATCCAACGCTCTGCAAAAACTGAATTTTTAACTTATAGCTTCAATTTAATTTGTGCCATTGTTATTTGGGGGGGGGGTGCGTATGGTGTGTGTGTTTTAGGAAGGGGCGCTTACTGTGTATGTGTGTGTATTTGGGAGGGGGTCTTATTGTGTGTGTGTACTGTGATGGGGGGGTTAGTTATGTGTGATCAGAGGGAGTTTGAGACAGAGGTGTGTAGAGGGGAGGGGAGACTGACAGACAGAGGTGGGAGTGTAGAGGGGGATGATAGAGCGAGGTTGGTTTGTGGAATGGGGGCAGTGTAAGAGAAATGGGGGGAGAGGGTGCTCGCGAAGTCGCCAACAAACACGTGGGTGGGGGGCCCCGGTGGAAGCTCTATTCCTTGGCCCCAGGAACCTGTCTGCGGCCCTTGTCAACAAGCTTAGTAAATGTAGAAAGGACCATTGGATGTTCATAATTAGTTACGCCTGGTATGCTGGAGGCCATCATAGCAGGTAATACGTGCGTGCACAGTCAGGGGAGAGGAGGGTCCGATGTGAGGAGTTGGAAGTGCCAGAATATCTCTAAAGCATTATGGTAATGAAGCAGCATTAATGTATTTTAAATAATAGTGTGCGGGAGCAGGGGTCCCCTGAGCTGAAAAGCATTGATTTCTGCCTCAGAGACCCCCTGCTTCCCGAGTTACAGGCCCCAATGCTTTAGAGATATTCTGGCACTTCCAACTCCTCACATCGGACCCTCCTCTCCCCTGACTGTGCACGCACGTATTACCTGCTATGATGGCCTCCAGCATACCAGGCGTAACTAATTATGAACATCCAATGGTCCTTTCTACATTTACTAAGCTTGTTGACAAGGGCCGCAGACAGGTTCCTGGGGCCAAGGAATAGAGCTTCCACCGGGGCCCCCCACCCACGTGTTTGTTGGCGACTTCGCGAGCACCCTCTCCCCCCATTTCTCTTACACTGCCCCCATTCCACAAACCAACCTCGCTCTATCATCCCCCTCTACACTCCCACCTCTGTCTGTCAGTCTCCCCTCCCCTCTACACACCTCTGTCTCAAACTCCCTCTGATCACACATAACTAACCCCCCCATCACAGTACACACACACAATAAGACCCCCTCCCAAATACACACACATACACAGTAAGCGCCCCTTCCTAAAACACACACACCATACGCACCCCCCCCCCAAATAACAATGGCACAAATTAAATTGAAGCTATAAGTTAAAAATTCAGTTTTTGCAGAGCGTTGGATCCCTTTTTAGGACCCCTCCTCAATACCACACACATACTGTACAGAGTAAGCGCACCTTCCCTAAATAAACACAACACACACCAATAATACGCCCTTCCTAAATCACACACTACACAGTAAGTGCCCCTCCCACAATAACACACATACATGGCCGGCTCGCCTTTTATTCCTCCTGCGGCCGCCACCACAATGCGAGGGCAATGTGCGGGCACAGACGCGAATGGTTTCTGTTGCGTGCGCGCGTCACTGTGGCGCGGTCACACGTGGCAGGGTTCCATTGCATCCCGAGTTCCCCGATCCCGAAGGTGAAAGGTAAAGGGGTAGTAAGGGGAAGCTGCGCCGCAAGCAGAGGCGGGCAGAGGCGGAAGAGGGGGAGGGGAGATGCGAAGATGCGGCTGGCCACGGGCGGCCAAGTTTGGCGCCAAGCCGAAAAAAAAAGCCCCGGAAAATTACTGTCTGGGCATTTGTTAGATAAGATGGCCGCAGCAGTACCACAATAAGCGACCATTCCCAATACACAGACACAATAAGCCCAATTCCAAATACACACACAGACACAGTAAGTACCCTCCCAAATAACACAACACACACACACAAAACAAACAAACACACAAACACACACACACACACACACAACACACACACACACACACACACACAAAACAATAAGAACCCCTCCTGAAAGTACACCACCCAATAAGCCCCCTGCCAAATACCACACAACACAGTAAGTACCCTCCCAAATACACACACACAACAAAACACACACACGCAACAACACACAACACACCACACCACACAAACACACACACAAATAAAGCACCCCCCTCTAACTGAAATACACACACACTAAGCCCGTTCCTCAAGGTTGTCCTTTAATCAGATCTTACACGCGGTGTGCCTCTCTCTCCTGGGGAAAGTGCGCCTGTATCGATGGGAGGGTCCTTCCGCCTCTGAAATGTCCAAGTATCGCTCTACAAGTAGACTACGTTGGGAAGAAGAAAGAAAACTCTCTGCAGGACGCAGTCAGCAGTGTTGCAGGTTATTGCGTCAGCAGCAAGTGATAACAGCACAAGCCCAGTGACACAGGACTCCAGGTGTAAGGGCGGTGGGCCTGTGGCTGTAACCACGGGAAATCAGGGTAGCACATAAAATGCATTTTTTGAGCTAGAGTTGATGCGTCAATTGGTCGCCTGAGCTATCACGTGTACGCGCACTTCTCGTATGCGCGCGTGGTGACTGATGCCCCTTGATTGCTCTTCAGATGTCGCGTGTGTTGTGAGAATAGGAGAGAGATCCTATCTGGAGATGTGATAAGAAAATGGTGGCCATTTTACTGTAATACTGTGCCCATACCTCGCTTATATGAAGTGTCATTTACACATTAGTAAAGACCGCCTAAACATATGAAAAAAGCATTCTGGGCAGGCTTGGCTCATTTTCATACAAATGTTCAATGAGAAAGTTTTGAATTAAAACATTTGTGTCAATTTTCAAACGGGCTATAAAGTGTTTAAATAAACCCTCTGGGACGGGTAAGACGGTTCACCAAGGAACCGTAAAATGAAGAACAAAAGCTGCGGGCAGACGCGTAAGCTCAGGGGCAGATGTGCCCGCAACCCAAATAACTGCAATGGCAGGCAGGCGGACACATCGAGAGGGGTGACAGGGAGGCGCAGCCATGACATCACTACGAGCGCTTCGCCATCATTGGCTGAACCGCTTCAGTGAGCGTCGTCGCCGGCAAGATCAAATTCTGAGGTCTGTTCTAAATGGAGGGCGGATGGTGCGGGCGGTTACATGCGCGCTCATTGTAATACTGTGAGTGTGTAAGACTTTCAGGGTGCAGGCTTCGTAGGGGGAGGGCTGCTGCAGTGCGAGCTGCCGTGGGGACACAAGTAGTCAATTCGAATTAGCGTGTGTCAGTGTAGCAGCTGCCTGTCTCGGACAAGCCCGGATGTAGTTGAAGCGCTTTTGAATACAGTTTCAATTAAAGGATAAAATCGTCTGTTTTAGTTGAAGCTGCAGGCACGCGTCAATGGACCATCGGGCAGCCAACTGAAATCATTCTTGAGATGATTCATGCTGCAAATGGATCCCTAAGCTGCCGTCTGTACCGCCCCTCGCCGCCCATTAAAACCCTGGAAAAGTCTGCTGGGGATGAACAACACATCGCCCAACAGACATTGCCGACCCTCCGAACGCCCTCCCCCAATTCCTGCTCTGGCACCTGAACAGGCCCATTATGGCGGCGCGCGGCTCGACGGCTTTAGGCCTTCAGCAGAGGTCGGCAACCTGTGGCCCAGCGCGCACGCGGCTCTTTCCCGCCCCTACTAGCGTCTCTCTCAGGTTGCCGACCCAACAGCTGCTGCTCTCCCCCTACTATCTGGGCAGGCAAACTATAATATGATCCACAGAGGGGGCATTGCTGGGAGGTGGTGTCGTGCGGTGCACCTGCTGGTATAGAAGGAGGTTCCCTGAAAGGCACCTCTAGTGGGCACCCTTCACGCAGGAGCTCGGCAGGCCTCCTCACACAGGCCGTTAACGGCCCCCTCCCTCCTCCACGGCAGCAGTCACTCAGATCCTCTCTCCTACATTCTCTTTTCATCCCTGTCCCCCATCTCTCTCATCCACTACCCTTGTCACCTCTCTCTCCATCACTATCCCTGTCCTCTCTTCATTCACACATCCTGATCCCCTTTCTCACACCCCTGTACTCTCATCTCGACACGATGCCCGCTGCCCCCGCTCTCGCCACCACGATCCCTTGTCCCCCGATCTCGTTCATCCACTAGTCACGACCCTCCCGGCATCACATTCGCCACCGCCAGTCACGACGTCCCTGCGAGCCACGTATCCAGGCTGGTCCCCATCTGTCTCGCATCCAGGCGACCTAGCCCGCCGTCGTCATCAAGAGGGTCACAAAGGGACAGGATGGGCCCGGCCAGTCCTACGAAGGGTCCACTGCCACGAAAATGCCCAGACTCGTCAGCGCTAGCAGTCGACCCCTGCGTACAAAGCTCATCTTGGGTTAAAACTGAAGATAAAACGGGCTGTCCCGGTGAATTCAATATCCAGGCAACGGCATCCGCACAGCGCATCAAATCCGGTCGGGGCATCGGCCAGCACGACAACCCCATCCCTGCTCCCCCCGGGGCTCATGACAATAGCCCGATACCCCCCCGAGCATCTAGCACCACTGATTTCTGTTTTACCCAATCTCTCTTATACACATATCCCTGTCCCCCCTTTCTCATCCAATATCCATGTCCCCTCTCTATCTCTCATCCACTATTTCTGTTCCCCCTCTCTCTCTCATCCACTATCCCTGTTCCCTGTCTCATCCAATATCCCTGTCCCCCCTCTCTCTCTCTCATCCACTATATCAACTGTTCCCCCCCTCTCTTCTAGCATCCAACTATCCTCGCCCCTCTCTCCCTCTCATACAATATCCTGTCCTCCATCTATCCTCCAATATCCCTGCCCTCTCTCTCATCCAATATACCCTGTAACTCATCCCAATATCAACTGTCCCCTTCTTATCCAATTCTATCCCTGTCCCCCCTCATCCACCAACGCCCCCTCTCTCTTTGCATCCAATATCCGCTGTTCTCTTCTCCACTCTCCACTATCCGTGCTCCACCCCTCCGCTCTCCCCTCTCTCCCGCTCCACCTTCTTCCTCTCATTACCTGGCCCTCACCTCTCCTCTCCCTCAGTCTCTCCCACATATCGTTTTCCACCACCACGAGGAACACACACAGCTGCGCCTGGTGCCGGAGCTGGGGTGTACATGGGGCTAGGAGGCGCCGTGGACGGTGGGGGGTGAGCATGTGGGCGGATTAGGCCAAGATGGTAAATGTGGGTGGGGCATTATCGGGGGGGCGGGGGGGGGGGAGGATCTGCCATTAAATTTGGTCCTGGGCCCCCCATGATTTCCTATTGTACGGTAATTGGCCAAATAAGAATTATTGTGAGCACATTCACAGGTCTTAGACAGGTCTGCAACCGTAACTCTATTGATGGCGCGACTCTTAGTCTCATACAGTACTGTATGTGTAGGGGGGCGGGGGGGATGTGTGTGTTTATTTTATTGGGGGCAATTGTCCCATAAACAGTGCAAGTTGCACTTAACCCCTCATGCTTAGCGGTATGCTGCTAAGGTAATGAAGAAGCATTAATGTATTTTATAATAGTGTGCGGTAGCAGGGGATCCACTGAGCCTGAACCCGCATTGGATTTCTGCTACAGAGACACCCATGCTTCCCGAGTTACAGGCCCACTTTTTTTGGGGCATCGGTTGCAGTGCGGACGCCATCTTACATAGAGCCCACGTTCACGCTCTTGGACGCTATAAAGAGTGGCCGGTGGCACTGGCAACCCCGATGCCCATACCGGGGCATCGGGTGCCAGTGCCACCGCCATCTTTATAGCGTCCAAGACATGACGTAGGCTCTATGAAGATGGCGTCCGCACTGGCACCGATGCCCCAAAGTGGGGCATGTAACTCGGGAAGCAGGGTTCTCTGAGGCAGAAATCAATGCGGTTCAGCTCAGGGGACCCCCTGCTTAATGCACTAGCTCAATGGCTTTTCGTTCTGATTTGGCCAAAAGCAGGTCCGTTAAAAAGTGAGCGGGGACTGCATGCACTAAGGCCTTGAGCCATTTCTTAACTAACGCCGCTAAAATAGCTCAAAACATCCACAGCGTTACGAGTTGCTTTGTTTTCCCCTGCAGCGTTCTAGAACCTTTCCGTTCGCACCTAGCTGATAGAAACAAAAAGCCTGCCTGTAACATTTGATGGAGATTTGCTATCTCCATGCAAGGCTGTTACAGCGATCGTCACTAATAAACACATTTTAATAATAGTGTACATGACGCAGGGGGTCTCCCGAGCTGAACCTCATTGTTTCAGGTTGCGAGTACACCTATTCAGGATTTACATGGCCCCGTTAGGGGTGCCGGTGGTCCCCTGCAAGTTTAAGCTCCTCGCGTCACGGGTTGACCGGGTTATTTACACTTCTGCAGAGGGGATGACCGACCACCCCATAAGGGGCCTGTATCTCCTGAAGTGTGGTCCTCGGTAACCTGAACCAATGTCGGTTCATCTCCACGGAGAGACCCCCTGCACATCTAACCACTAGTATTAAACACTACATAACAATTAACAATAATTCATTACACGGTAGCGGCTATCCGCTATGTTAATGAGGCAGCATAATGTATTTTTAAATAATAGTTGTACCGCACATTACTATTCATAAAATACATTAATGCTTTCTTCATTACCTTAGGCGGATAGTCCGCTAAGCTGAGGGGTTTAATGTGCAACTTGCACTGTTTATGGGACAATTGCCCCCCAAAAAATACAAACACACATCCCCCCCGCCCCCTAACATAGCAGTACTGTATTGAGACTAAGAGTCGCGCATCAAAGATTAGGGTTTGCAGACCTGTCTAAGACACTGTGAATGTGTCACATAATTCTTTTGGCGCAATTACCGTAATAGGGAAATCAGGGGGCCCACGACAAATTTAAGGCGGACCTCCCGCCCCCCCCGCCTCCACCCGATAGTGCCCCACCCACATTTACCATCTTGGCCTAATCCCCCACATCTCACCCCCCCCGGTCTCCCCCCCGCGCCTCCTCACCCCATTACACCCGCACTCTCGGCACAGGCGCACGTGTGTCGTTCCTCTGGGGTGAAACGGATATTGGGAGAGACATGAGGGAGAGGAGAGGGAGGGTCCAGAATGAGAGGAGAAGGTGGAGCGAGTGAGAGAGGGGAGAGCGGCAGGGGTGGTGCAGGATAGTGAGATGGGAAGAAGAGAAAGCGGATATTGGATGCAAAGAGAGAGGGGGCTTGGTGAGAAGAGGGGGGACAGGGATAATGGATAAGAAGCGGGACAGTGATATTCGGGATGAGTTGACAGGTATATTTGGTATGAAGAGAGAGGCAGGGATAGTGTGGGGAGGGAGGACAGGGATATTGTGATGAGAGGGAGAGAGGGGCTCAGGGATAGTGGATTAAAGAGAGAGGGGGAACAGGGATAGTGGGATGAGAGAGAGAGGGGGGACAGGGATATTGGTGAGACAGGGAACAGGGATAGTGGATGAGAGAGAGAGTGGTAACACGAATACGTGGTGATGAGAAGAGCATGGGGACACTGGATATTGGATGAGAAATGGGGGGACAGGGATAGTTGTTGATGAGAGAGAGATTGGAAAACAGAAATCAGTGTGACTGTACGGTTGGGGGGGTATCCGGATATTCATGAGACCGGGGGGGCCGGGATCGGGAGTCTGTATGTGATTCGGCGAGAATATGCCCGGGACCGTTGATGACGATCGCGGGAGGTATGCTGTATCTTGAGTTACCCCGGCTGCCGTTTTTTATTTTCCTCTAGTTGTGTAGAGCCAACGATGGTTTTCGTACCAGTGGTCGCTTTGGACTGCCAGGCTGACCCGGGGGACTTTCTCGTGCGCAGTGGACCCCCCTGTCAGTAGAGCTGGCCGGAGTCCATGTCCTTGTGACCGCTCTTGTGACGACGGACCGCTGCGCAGGTGCCTCTGGATGAGGAAGACTGGGGCAGCTGGACTGTTGATGAGGGGCACCTGAGCTGCGCGGGGGGGAATGATGATGCCGCGAGAGGCGATCCCGTGCTGTGGATGAGGCTGGCGGGCACGGGATCTGAAGCTGGAGGAGGGGGGCAGGGGATACGTTGATGCGCAGAGAGAGTAAGGGGTGAGAGAACGAGCGGGAATGGATAGTGTGATAGAGAGAGAGGACAGGGATAGGTGATGGAGGAGAGGTGACAGGGTAGTGGATGAGAGAGAGGGGGACAGGGATTGAGAGAGGGAGTGAAGGAGAGAGGATCGAGTTGAGCTGCTGCCCGTGGAGGAGGGAGTGGGCCGTTAAGCCTGTGTGAGGAGGGGCCTGCCGAGCTTGCCTGCTGAAGGGTGCCCACAGAGGTGCCTTCAGGGAACCTCCTTCTAATCAGCAGGTGCACCGCACGACACACCGTCCCAGCATGTCCCCTCTGTGGATCATATTTAGTTTGCTGCCGCAGGATAGTGAGGGGGAGAGCATGCAGCTTTGGTCGGCAACCCTGCAGAGAGACCAGTAGGGGCGGAAAGAGCCGCGTGCGCTGGGGCCCACAGGTTGCCGACCTCTGCTGAAGGCCTAAAGCGTCGAACCGCGCGCCGCCCTAATGAGCCTCGTTCAGGTGCCAGAGCAGGAATTGGAGGGGGGCGTGTTCGTGAGGGTCGGCAAGTCTGTTGGGCGATGTTTGTATCCTCCCCAGCAGACTTTTCCAGGAGTTTTAGGGGGCGGCGAGGGGGGGGTCAGACGGCAGCTTAGGGACCACATTTGTCAGCATGAATCGTCCAAGAATGATTTCATTGGCTGCCGAGTCCATGTGACGCGTGCCCTGCAGCTTCAATAAAACAAACGATTTTAATCGCTTTATTGAAACTGTATTCAAAAGCGCTCAACTCACCGGGCTTTCGAGACAGTGGCAGCTGCTAACCTGACACCGTTATTCATTGACTACTTGTGTCCCACGGCAGCTCGCACGTGCAGCACGCCGTCCCCCTACGAAGCCTGCAACCCTGAACTAGTCTTACACACTACAGTATTACAATGAGCGCGCATAACCGCCCGCACCATCCGCCTCCAATTTAGACAGACCTCAGAATTTGATCTTCCCGGCGACGCGCTCACCTGAAGCGTTCAGCCAATGAGGCGAAGCGCTGCGTGTGATGTCATGGCTGCGCCTCCCTGTCACCCCTCTCGATGTAGCACGCCTGGCCTGCCATTGCAGATATTTGGGTGCGGCCATCTGCCCTGTAGCCTTATCGCCTGTCCCGCAGCTTTTGTATCTTCATACGTCCTTGTTGAAACCTGCTTAGCACGTCCCAGAGGGTTTATTTAAACACTTTATTGCCCGTTTGAAAATGACACAATATGTTTTAATTCAAACTTTCTCATTGAACATTTGTAGAAAATGAGCCAAGCTGCCCAGAATGCTTATTTTCATGTTTAGCGGTCTTTACTAAGTTGTGTAAAATGACACTTCATATAAGCGAGGTATGGGCACAGTATTACAGTAAAATGGCCAACCATTGTTCTTATCACATCACCAGATAGGATCTCTCTCCTATTTCACACAGCACACCAGCATCTGAGACGAGCATCAAGGGCCTGATCCCCGCGCTACCACGAAGGCGCTTAGCACTGATCTCAGGCTGACCATTCGATAACTACGCTCAAAAAATGCATGTTTATTTCTACCACATGATTTCCCGTGGTTACACACGCCCACCGCGCCTTAACCTGGAGTCCTTGTCACTGGGCTTGGTGCTGTTATCACTTGCTGCTGACGGCACATAACCTGCAACACTGCTGACTCGCGTCCTGCAGAGTTTTCTTCTCTTCTTCCAACGTAGTCTACTTGTTAGAGCGTGATACTTGGACATTTCAGAGGCGGAAGGACCGCCTCCCAGCTGATACAGGCGCACTTTCCCCAGGGAGAGAGGCACAACCTGGTAAGATCTGATTAAAGGACACCTTGAGGTAACGGGCTTGAGTGTGTGTGTATTTCAGTCGAGGGGGGTTCTTTATTTTGTGTTGTGTGTTTGTGTGTGTGTGTTGTGTTTGTTTTTGCGTGTTTGTGTGTTTTGTGTGTGTGTATTTGGGAGGGTACTTACTGTGTTGTGTGGTATTTGGCAGGGGGCTTATTGGGTGGTGTACTTTCAGGAGGGGTTCTTATTGTTTTGTGTGTGTGTGTGTGTGTGTGTGTTGTGTGTGTGTGTGTGTGTGTTTGTGTGTTTGTTTGTTTTGTGTGTGTGTGTTGTGTTATTTGGGAGGGTACTTACTGTGTCTGTGTGTGTATTTGGAATTGGGCTTATTGTGTCTGTGTATTGGGAATGGTCGCTTATTGTGGTACTGCTGCGGCCATCTTATCTAACAAATGCCCAGACAGTAATTTTCCGGGGCTTTTTTTTTCGGCTTGGCGCCAAACTTGGCCGCCCGTGGCCAGCCGCATCTTCGCATCTCCCCTCCCCCTCTTCCGCCTCTGCCCGCCTCTGCTTGCGGCGCAGCTTCCCCTTACTACCCCTTTACCTTTCACCTTCGGGATCGGGGAACTCGGGATGCAATGGAACCCTGCCACGTGTGACCGCGCCACAGTGACGCGCGCACGCAACAGAAACCATTCGCGTCTGTGCCCGCACATTGCCCTCGCATTGTGGTGGCGGCCGCAGGAGGAATAAAAGGCGAGCCGGCCATGTATGTGTGTTATTGTGGGAGGGGCACTTACTGTGTAGTGTGTGATTTAGGAAGGGCGTATTATTGGTGTGTGTTGTGTTTATTTAGGGAAGGTGCGCTTACTCTGTACAGTATGTGTGTGGTATTGAGGAGGGGTCCTAAAAAGGGATCCAACGCTCTGCAAAAACTGAATTTTTAACTTATAGCTTCAATTTAATTTGTGCCATTGTTATTTGGGGGGGGGGTGCGTATGGTGTGTGTGTTTTAGGAAGGGGCGCTTACTGTGTATGTGTGTGTATTTGGGAGGGGGTCTTATTGTGTGTGTGTACTGTGATGGGGGGGTTAGTTATGTGTGATCAGAGGGAGTTTGAGACAGAGGTGTGTAGAGGGGAGGGGAGACTGACAGACAGAGGTGGGAGTGTAGAGGGGGATGATAGAGCGAGGTTGGTTTGTGGAATGGGGGCAGTGTAAGAGAAATGGGGGGAGAGGGTGCTCGCGAAGTCGCCAACAAACACGTGGGTGGGGGGCCCCGGTGGAAGCTCTATTCCTTGGCCCCAGGAACCTGTCTGCGGCCCTTGTCAACAAGCTTAGTAAATGTAGAAAGGACCATTGGATGTTCATAATTAGTTACGCCTGGTATGCTGGAGGCCATCATAGCAGGTAATACGTGCGTGCACAGTCAGGGGAGAGGAGGGTCCGATGTGAGGAGTTGGAAGTGCCAGAATATCTCTAAAGCATTATGGTAATGAAGCAGCATTAATGTATTTTAAATAATAGTGTGCGGGAGCAGGGGGTCCCCTGAGCTGAAAAGCATTGATTTCTGCCTCAGAGACCCCCTGCTTCCCGAGTTACAGGCCCCGGTATGGGGCATCGGGTGCCAGTGCCACCGCCATCTTTATAGCGTCCAAGACGTGACGTGGGCTCTATGAAGATGGCGTCCGCACTGGCACCGATGCCCCAAAGTGGGGCATGTATTCCGTCTTTATCCTCATCTTCATCCTGCCCATGCCCCTACGGTGCTGCAAAACATGCACAACAATTACAATGTCCCCATACCCCTTAATCACCATAGCGGTTATTAACCGCTACAGTCATTAAGGGGTTAACCCACCCTCACCCACCATTTGGGAGGCCTACATCCCCTCCAACTCTAACCCCCCACCCCTTGAGGCCTAACCACCCTCACCCACTACCCACAAGGGAGGCCTACCCACATACCCTTGGGGCCAATACACTCCCTACCCTCCCAACACATACAGTACAATAATGTGCAAAATAACTATTATCCAGATATGGATAATATATTATTTGCCCATTATGAAACACATAAAACATCCACAAATCAAAACATTAATTTTTAATCTTAAAACCACCACATTTCATGTTACAATCAATCCAGCAGCCATTGCAAATATAAAAAAAACAAACTGCAGCTACAC
>WSYH01002630.1:0-28843 GCA_036426205.1 Ascaphus truei | reverse complement strand
GTCTTCTTACGCCACGCCCTTCTTCTCTTCTTAGGAGGGGAGATGTTCCCTCCTCGGCGACTAGCTTCAAAATGAGGCGACATAGGCTTTTATAGGCCTATGACGTCACATTTTGGTCAAATGTTTCCCACGGTCCTGATTGGGCCATAAAAAACATGTGATTTGGCCGATGCAAAAAAAATGATGACGTCCTTTAAAGGCAATGAAAGCACAGCCAATCAGAATGGCTTTGCTTCAATTGCCTTTAAGATGACGTCATTAAAAGAAACATGGCCGGTCTCACATGGTATGGTAGCCAAACAGAGCGTGGGAAATACATCCCAACTCTGATTGGCTCTAGTACCATGTGACAGGCTTTCAAAGACATCACATCCGTTCTCCCCCAAGCCTCTGACACATGGTCTACTAGAGCCAATCAGAGATGGGATGGAGTTCCCACGGTGTGAGGCCAACCATGTTTCTTTTAATGACGTCATCTCGAAAGCTCGCACAAATAAAAGCATTTCGTTAGCCACAGAACGGTATCATCTATTTATTTTTTGATTATTGAAGCTCGGCTAACACGGTACTGATACCTCTACATGTATATATATATATATATATATATATAATCCGAGTGCATTCAAGGAGGATCTTTTTCTCTTTTTTTCAGCTATATATATTTTTCCTCTTTTGCACCGGCATTTTGCCTGACATACTACTTATCACTCACTTACCTGCTGATGCGGGAGCATCCCCTACCCCTCCCTTTTTTTCCCCCTTCCCATCCTTGGATTATCTACCCCCTTTGTATCTAAAGCCCTCTCCCGCCTTAAACCTTTCTCATTGACTGCCCCTCACCTCTGGAATGCCCTTCCCCTCAGTACCCGACTAGCACCCTCTCTATCCACCTTTAAGACCCACCTTAAGACACACTTGCTTAAAGAAGCATATGAATAGCACTGTGGATTATACTGGACACAGGATACATAAAGCTTGGCCCCCTGCAGATGCACTTACCAGAACTCCCTCCTACTGTCTCTGTACGTTCTCCCTACCTACCAATTAGACTGTAAGCTCCTCGGAGCAGGGACTCCTCTTCCTTAATGTCTAAAGCACTTATTCCCATGATCTGTTATTTATATTATCTGTTATTTATTGGATTACCACATGTATTACTGCTGTGAAGCGCTATGTACATTAATGGCGCTATATAAATAAAGACATACAATACAATACAATCTCTAGCAATTGTTTACAGGTCTGTCTTCTCCTTCCGCAGTGGGCAACTGCATCCACATTAAAGATCATCTGACAGGGTGCCTTGAGGTTATCGTGGCTGATTTGGCTGGACGTGACCATCGGTTATACCGTGAGAGGATTGACGTTCATGAGATTTTATCTCCCAAATGCGCAATTCCTCACTATGTTTGTTTGTGTCTATTTAAGAGTTTTTTTAAATGACCACATTAAATGTTATACTGGATTATGCTATGTGGCTTCTCTCTTTCTTCTATTTATGGATCAGAAGGGATGAACCACATCCACGGCAGGAGTTGCAGAATCTGCCACTGCTCTAATCACATTGGATTCTATATTCATTCATGGGGGGTCATGCACTAAGCTCCGATAAGTCGTTTTTAGAACGCAAAGTGCTCTTAGAACATGATGTTGCGCTGAACGCGATTCACAGAGACACGCAAACAGGCAATTTGCGTTCTAAAACTGACTTTTTTCAGGAAATTTTTCTAAGGCCAACTTTGCTCGTTCGTTACCCTGTTTGCGTTCAATTTTGCCCTTCTGCGGGATGCACTAAGCTACGCAACCTTAGCGTACGCGAAAGTTGCGTTCAAGAAAACACGTCAGCTCAATGTAGCCGCTAAAAAAGCTGGACTTAGAAAAATTTCTTTGTTTACATTTTTGCAGACGCAACACCCATACAACAGGTCGGCGGGTGTCCCCGGCTGACCCCGCGGGGGTCCCTGAGGGAGGCCGGGGGGTCGCGTGGGTGTCCCTGGCTGACCCCGCGGGGGTCCGGGGGTCCCCGGCTCACCAAGCGGGGGTCCCCGCGGGTCCCCGCGGGTCCCCGCGGCCGTCCCGGGGTCCCCACGGCCGTCCCGGGGTCCCCGCGGGAGTCCAGGGGTACCCGCGGGCCTGCGGTACCAATGTTGTGCCTACAAAAATAAAACAATATTTATAACTAAATACACCCCCCTAACACATACAATACAGTAATGGGCAAAATTACTATTATCCACATATGGATAATAATGCATTTGCCCATTTTAAATACATATAAATTACAATAAATACAGTAAATACATATTACACTTACCTTTTCCAGGCACCCACGATGAAGGCGTCTTCATCCTCATCTTCATCCTGCCCATATCCCTCCAGTGCTGCAAAACATACCCAAGAATAAAAATAGCCCCTAACCCCTTAATCACCGTAGCGGTCATTAACCGCTACAGTCATTAAGGGGTTAAACCACCCTCACCCACTAACCCAGGCGAGAGGCCTACCCACATACCTTTGGGGTCAATACCCCCTTCCCCCACCCCCAGTACCCACAAGAAAAACAATACACAGCACCACAATAAACATCATTATATTTATTCTATACATAACCCACCCCCTTTGCCCCCCCATAAATACATGATTTATTATTTTACATGCAGGGTTAATACCCCAGGCCCACGGGAGTCCCCGGTGGCCCTGACGGGTCACCTCACAGACCTCACAGTAGCCCAGCACCATGTTTCAAACAGGGTCTGGAGGCCTACGGGTGGTCTCCGCCAGGTGCCATGGTCCACGAGGCGGTCTCCGTGGGTCACCGTGGGCCACAATGGGGTCTCCACGGGTAGGCCCGCGGCTGTCTGGGGGGCCCCGGGTTAGACCCATAGGTGTCTGAGGGGCCTCGGGTGGTACACATGGTACGGTAGCCAACTCTGATTGGCTCTGGTAGACCATGTGACAGAGGCTTTGCTTCAGCCAATCAGAGTGTGTCATGTGTCGCCGGCCATCTTTGTTTTGATGACGTCATCTTAAAGGCAATTGAAGCTCAGCCATTCTGATTGGCTGGCGTCATTGCCTTTAAATGACGTCATCATTTTTTTTCCCCCCCCAAATCACATGTTTTTCATGGCCCAATCAGGGCCGTGGGAAACACTTGACCAAAATGTGACGTCATAGGCTTATAAAAGCCTATGTCGTCTCATTTTGAAGACAAACGCTGAGGAGGGAAGACCTCCCCTCCTAAGAAGATAAGAAGGGCGTGGCGTAAGAAGATGGAAGAAGACGGAGAAGACCACATGAAGAAAAGAAGACCCCAAGACTGACGGAAAGGATTACAAACAGAAGAAAGAAGACACCGTTGTGGATTGTAAGGGTTTATTATTACCTTTGGATTGGTTCCAGTGCTTCCGGGTCCCCTGGATTTCGGTGAGTGGGCATCTAATGATAAGTAAACAAAAGAAAATTTTATTATTTTAACTTTTACAGTTTATTTTTTTATTTTTTATTCATGTGTTTTAATTTTAATTTTCCATTTAATGCCCCTGAATTGATCTATGTCCCTATGGATATACACACATTCAGGGACACTGAATGGGTGTATTCTATGTGATTTGTGGATGTAAATGCATTGTTTTTCTCTCCTGAGGAAGTGACGTAGCGTCACGAAACGCGTAGAGAGGAGGAGCCTAGTACAGTGCACGTTGTAAGCTGTCACCTGCGTTGCATCTCGTGGTGTGGGGAGAACTTCGGGCGCTGCGCCGCTGACGTCATCGGTTGGCGCGCGACGTCGTGAACAACACACCATCGAGTGGACACAGGTTGCGGACGGCATTCTTGAGCGGCATGTTTGCCCTCGCAAAATGTGAGTGTAACATCACTGCTTTTTAACATTGTTAAATAAAATTTGCGGAGTACACTAGGCTGTCTTTCAATTTTCTCCAACCACGGTTGTTGCGGTGTATGCTGCTACTGGGACGACGCAGACCGAGTTGAAGAGAGCCACCTTAGGAACCACGAGGGGCCCGTGGAGATCAAGGTGGAGGAAGAGAGCTAAAGAACAGATTCTCTCCCCCGAATGAACAAGAAAATATCCTGTAAGTAGGGATTTTCCTCTTCAGGTTGGGGCAATTGAGTCTGTATACTGCGCAATGGTGTGTTTTCTTTATCTGTTATTGCAGACAACATAAGGGAACACGCCTAGAGGAAAATCTACCTCACATTGTTGATGAATCATTCTACTACCAGGACTGACTTTTCCAACAGGACTGTCTTTCGATATGGTACTGTAATTATCATCACCACACTTTGCGCCGGGGACATTTTTTGTATTTGTATTGGCATTGTTTTTTATGCTCTATTATTGCCCCTGTATGTTATGTATATCTATCTATATGGATATACATACATGGATAATAATTGATTGTTTTGCTAATGTTTATGTTCTTTTCATGTATTACAAATGTATTTAGCAACTTTATTTATACATTGGTGTGTGTAATGTAATTTTTATTTAGTAGCATGTAATTTTTAATGGTTTATTTCTGCTAGTAAGATTTGAATGATGGTAGTTACTTTGACTTAGAATTTATTTGGCAATGGTTTGGCTTTAGGAATTGAATAGTGAATTGTATAATTGATTTGGATTGTATTGTAATTGGTTTAGGAAATTGATTAATTGATTGATGGAAAATGTATTTATGTTGCTTAGTTTCTATTTGATATTGTGGATGGCATTGGTGGTTAGGGGACATTGTTCATAGTGTATTTTATTTTGAAATTGATTTTGCATAGTGTTACATGATGCACAGATTAATTGCATCATGTATACACTCATTGCAATTGTGTGACATTTGATATACATTTGTGTAGCTGCTGGTTTGTTGGGAGAGGACATATAATCAATTTTTAAAGTGCTGCTGGATTAATTGTATGATGTGATAATTATGAGATTCAGATTTTATGTTTTTATGTATACATGTGTAGCCAGGTCCCCTGTTCGTGCCTGCTGCCCTGCGACCCCTACCTCATTTCTTCCGCTGCCGCGGGTCACTCGATGGACCCGCCGGCACGTCTGAAAGGTGGGGACCAGTGCAGGGAGCGCTTTGGCGCTCCGGCGGTCCCTGGTGGCTCCTGAGCAGGGCGCCGCCATCTTACTATAGATTGCCCATGCGCAGTGAGTCCCGATGGCCCTGCAGAGTTGTGCATGCGCAAGGAAAGCGTGAGGGGAGCCCGCGAAACCCTAGCCTACCAGGGAAGGCTCTTGGAAGGGACTACAAGTCCCATGAGCCTCAGCAGCGCCCCATGTGACGCCAGGGAGCCAATAGGGCTGGAGGATGGCCCTGCAGGAGAAAAGAGATACAGTTCGCGGGCTTGGAGCACGTTCGGCAGTTGGAGCCAGGAGAAGCTAGGGGATGGAGGTAGGGTGCAGGAGTCAGTGACTCCCTGCACTAGGCCAGCAGCCCCCAAGGCCCCAGCTAGCCCTGAGTCACCCTGTGGTGTGAGCTGTGTCAGGGACAGCCCCCAGGATAGGGACCCTGCCACTTACTATATAGAGCTAGTTAGGGACACAGCAGAAGCTGCGCGTCCATCCAGAGGTTTGGGCTCAGACCTTTGCTGTTGCTGCATCTGCCATCCGGGTGGGATCACCCCGGACGGTAGTTCCGGTGTACAGTCGACGTCAGGATCCTTTGTGAAGTTCCTTGGCAGGCCCGGGCACCGGAGTGCCCGGCAGGTAATCTACAAGTGCACCAACGAGTCATATCACCTTCACAAGGGACATAGTGGCTGTGCAGTCACACATATACATCTCACTTGAGGGTGGGGTAATACTGTGTGGGGTTACTGGACACTGGGTGGGATCATCCGGTGGAGGTGGAGGTGAAGGTAGCGTACTGCGCGACGCCGAGTTAGTGTCTCCTCTAGGGAGGGACACCTGTTGGTATATGTGTATATGCTTATGGTTGCTGCCAGTAAAGTCCTTGGTTGTTTTACATGTTGTGTGGAGTGATATATATATTTCCTGCGAGGCACCACTCCCCCTCTGGTGGGAGCCATCGCAGGTGGAGGTGCTGCACCAAGTACGTGGTAATTCATATTGTCATACGTGCCCCAGGCTCTCCGTGGCGGAGGCTCAGGCCTCCTGTGAGCCTCACAGGTAAAGCACCACACTGGGTAATGCATATAGATCCCCTTATATACACCCTATCAGCGATTGAGGGGGTGGGGGGAATATGGGTTACACATGTTTATGTAATCCTGAACCATTTATTTGTATATTGGTGTTATATGTTGTGACAAACGCCCCTCTTTTGTAGTGCTGACGTCTGTCTGGGTTCTTCCCGACACAGTCTTCTAGGGTTAATTATACAACAAACAGGATCAGGCAAAGTATTATGCTGCTTAACTCAGGCTTCTGCCTGCTTTATTTTCATCCAAGTAAGGTACTGCAGCTTTAACATGTGAAGGTTAGAGGTACTCAGATACTTTCATTCAGCAGTTCACATATTTCAGTGTTACCGTATTTCCCACACTGTTATTTCAAGAAATAAAACCAAAATCATATAAGCAAAATCCTATCCCTTTCAGGGATCTAACTACACATCAGAATTAGTCTCTCTAACAGCTGCTGGCCAACTAAACTGGTTCCCCAGCTTAAAACAATGCTCTTTCATTTAGGGACACAAGATACAGCACAGTCTTTTAGCAACAGCAGTAACCATTTGTTTTGTCTTATCTGTTCGTGGAGTCCAGGCAAATCCTCTGGTACTGTGATACGTGGAGGGGCCGTCAACCCCGATACTGGATGCAGGGGAGCAGCGATACCCCCAGCCTCCAGGCTCCAAGGAGAGAGAGTGAAATGCAAAACCTCTCTGCTCTAAGTACCTGTGCATGTGATTAGAAGAGCAGGTGAGGGAGAACTAGAGCCATAGTAATCTGTGGTCTGGATTTTCCATCCAGCTGCCTGAGTTAATGGGAAGCTGTGGAACGGATCATTTTTAACTATTCCTGCACTTTCTGCTCTAAAATGGGGCAGAAAGCTGCCTAACATCTTTGGACTATGTCACATATCCCCCTCCCCAGCTCACACCTACTGGGGTGAGCGGCCATGGACCTCACTGGGGTGAGCGTCCTACCTGAAATACTTGAGCTAACTCCTCAGTACAACATTAAGTATTCACATGATACGAATATGAACTTTTTCCATGGCAATTATGGACAATAGGTTTCGTCATAAGAGACTATACTTGGCAAACATATTTTGTTGCTCTCTATTAGGGAACTATTTTGAAAAATAAGTGTCTAGCACACATTCTTACAACCCAGGATATGCTAAATATATTCACAAAACCAAACAATTTCTATTATCTCCCTGGGTTTTTCTACTGTAGAATATGAACCTCATTATATATTTACCAACCGAAAGGGCCATCAACCCTGTATATTAATTTGTAGTTTAGCTACATTTTCAACACAGAGAACCAATATAACACTGTAACATTGACAAAATGCTTATTCTAGAGGCCTAATATACCTTAACTACAATAGCTTATTTGCATAGTTAAGTGTCCGTGACATAGTCCACACGTGTAATAACAAAAAAAATATCGGTCAATTCCCCAAACACATTTTTTTTTCTTTGACTTCCAGTCCATTACATTTCCTGACTTTATTTCATAGGCCGCTGCAAACTGCAAATGACTGGACTGTTTCTTTAGCTTCTGACGGAACTCTGGGGCCGGATAGTCTTTGTCTTTATATTGTGGCCCAAAGTGGCGAGATCCGGAAAAATTCAAGGCCAGCGTTGACCTTCGTCGCTTTTGATTTGCGACCTTTGAACCTTTATGGTACTTCTTACTGCCATGTATTTTCTCACGACCATCACTCTCAGAGATTTGGGATTTTCCCTTTGGGGCAATTATATGGTACTTAGAAGATGAAGCACTGATTACCTGGAGCACCTTCACCTTGATGGGGCTCTCACTAACTCCGGCTGTACCCTGTGGTATTTTACCTTTGCAGCCGGCAGGCATGTAGTCTTGGACCTCTCTTTCCTGAGGTCTACATTTATTCAGGCGGAAGTACCGCTGGATAACCAGTGACGCATTTCTCAGGGTTTGATAGCGAATCCTGTTCTGTGTCATCCTAGTCAGAGACTGGATTTTTATAGTTGCTCCTTTCATAATGAGGAACCTGTTTCGTACCATGCGGGCACGGTAAAATGATTGAAGAACACAGGCTGCTTTATTCCGGTGATTGAACCGACGAATTTTCATCCCTCTGTAGGCAGCCTGTAGGATGATAGTTGCGGCGCGTTTATGCCGATAATTTTCTCTTTCCCTTCTTCCTTGGACAAGAGCTTTGCAGTGCTTCTGAATTATTCTAATGCTTTTCTCCTTTTTCAAAATGTTAAGTTCCTCCACGAGAGAATTCTGTTTTGAGCATACATGTCGCAATTCTGTTCTCAGAGCGTCCATTTCTTCCTGGTGCTGGCTCTGAGTGTGCATCAGTGCTTCCTGCACTTCTAATTTTTCCTGAGTCAACTGTTTCTTTACTTTTTCTGCTTGGTCAGTCAAATCTGAATTTTCCAATTTCAGAGTCTCATTTTCTTGCTTTACAGTCTCTAACTCACTTAGGGCATTCTCATGGGTTTGCTTCAACATTCCCAGCTCTGTGTTCAGACCGTGGCCCTCCAGGCGTAAGTGTTGCACCTCTGTGCTGAGCGCATGAACCTCTTGTAGAGCCTTCCCGTATTTCTGTTTTAGGATAGCAATCAATTTGTCAGACTTAATCTGTTTTTCATCCATGGTGGCAATTACGGTGTTGGCCTTTTCCAGATTAGTCGTCACCTCTTCCAGCTCACTCCGTAAGAGAGACTCTGTTTTCTTCAAAGCCTCGTGCTCTTGTAAAGCTGGAAGTATACACCTCTGTAACTCGGCGTTCGCTTCTCGCTCCTTGTTCCAACATTCTCGCACCTTATTGTTAGATTCTTGCTCCTTCTTCCAACATTCTCGCTCCTTCATCCATCCCTGCCGCAGGACTTCATAATCATGGCGGGCCGCTTTGAGTGCAGAAACCAAAGCCTCTTTATCCTGGTTCAAGGATTCAGCTTCCCTTTGCTCCTCCTTTTCCTTTGCCACTGTTCCCGTGACAATTCTGCCGGTCACTCCGGTCTGCAGCACATCTTGGCGCCTTTCTGACGCATGTCCTGACAGCGCAGGTTCAAGTGGCTCGGTCCCTTCCCCTGTGACTTGAGGAACAGTTTTCTTTTTCTTCTTTCTTTTTGCTTTATTAGCTCCAGAGATATCAGTGGTACTGGGCACAAGCTCACTGGTATCAGCTTCCACATCTTGCTTGCACTCATAGGGCGTTGCTTGTTTTTGCAGCTGTTTGTCTTTGAAAATTTTGGGGCACACATCTTCCATGTGACCTACTTTATGACAGGCCCAGCATACTAAATTCATCTGTGGGTACGGCTCTCCTCCAGGGGCCACATATGAGTCGCCATCATCATCGTATGGCCTGAAGGGACACTGTTTTTCATGATTATGTACATTACAAAACAAACATTTCACGTCGGCCATTTTAGAAACCCGGCAGGGACAATCTGCTAGCTGCAATTTCACTCACTTCAGCAACCGGCATTAGCTTTACAAACAGCACTGGCTAGATGCAATTTTTCTTCAGCAAAACATTTTGGTTTTCTGTTTGGGTTCAAGGTGCTATTGCATCCACACTTCGCACATTCTCTGTGTATGCTAGAAGCACAACTTATATACACAGTGGGACAGACTTCACTCATAGCATCTGTACTTTAGTTCAGCTGGGCGGCCATTTTAAACCCCCGCATTTATTTGCAAACCCACAGACTTTTTAGTGTCGACCCGCATTCTCCACCATATGTGACAAACGCCCCTCTTTTGTAGTGTTGACGTCTGTCTGGGTTCTTCCCGACACAGTCTTCTAGGGTTAATTATATACAACAAACAGGATCAGGAAAGTATTATGCTGCTTAACTCAGCTTCTGCCTGCTTTATTTATCCAAGTAAGGTACGCGCAGCTTTAAACATGTGAAGGTTGAGGTACTCAGATACTTTCATTCAGCAGTTCACATATTTCAGTGTTACCCACGTATTTCCCCACTGTTATTTCAAGAAATAAAACCAAAATCATATAAGCAAAATCCTATCCCTTTCAGGGATGTCTAACTACACATCAGAATTAGTCTCTCTAACAGCTGCTGGCCAACTAAACTGGTTCCCCAGCTTAAAACAATGCCTCTTCATTTAGGGACACAAGATACAGCACAGTCTTTTAGCAACAGCAGTACCCATTTGTTTTGTCTTATCTGTTCGTGGAGTCCAGGCCAAATCCTCTGGTACTGTGATACGTGGAGGGGCCGTCAACCCCCGATACTGGATGCAGGGGAGCAGCGATACCCCCAGCCTCCAGCTCCAAGGAGAGAGTGAAATGCAAAACCTCTCTGCTCTAAGTACCTGTGCATGTGATTAGAAGAGCAGTGGGAGGGAGAACTAGAGCCCTAGTAATCTGTGGTCTGGATTTTCCATCCACTGCCTCTGAGTTAATGGGAACTGTGGAACGGATCATTTTTAACTATTCCTCCTCCTGGCACTTTCTGCTCTAAAATGGGGCAGAAAGCGGCCTAACATCTTTGGACATGCACAATGTGTATATATATATATATATACTCATTTACCCATTACCATCATTAATTCCATTACCATATATGTTTTGTCAATTTGATGTAGCATTGGGCACCCGTGTCTTCTGTTGTACGTATACATTTGCCACGCTCAGTAAGCACTCATTTTTGGCATAAATAATCTATCATGATATGGTGGTATGTAGGAGGTTTGAGCTATCTGGGAATTGGTGTTAATTAATTTCTGACTGGTAACAGTCTCTGGAGGTGTAGGTGGCACATCCCCACCAGAGCTCGCCCTCCCACCTTTTTAACTTGAGAGTTCTAGCAACTTGGCTGAAATGGACAGGACTCACTGCAGTTCCTTCCCCTCCACTCCAGGAGTAACATGAAGGTTTCATAGTTTTAGTGTTAGGACCTCATTTTTGGTTTTACCCCTGACGTTGGTATACGCAGGCTTACGAGCGCTTTGGCCAAAAGGGTTTTAACTAAATCACAAAGTAATTACTATTATTATTCAAGTGTTTAAACTTTATATACTCATTACCTATATGTTTTGTCAATTTGAATGTAGCAATTGGGCACCCGTGTCCTTCTGTTGTACGTATATATTTGCCACGCTCATTAGCACTCATTTTTGGCATAATATAATTCCTGATGTGGTGGATGTAGGAGTTTCAGCTATCTGGGGAATTGTGTTTAAAAAATATATATACTGTATATATTATCCCACTGTACAAATGAATGGGGGCGGTGTGGGTGGCACCGGATGCCCATCATTGCCAAGGGGTAATTAGAACACAATTTATTTATGCTGATTTATGTGTTTAATAATATGACAAATAATCTATTATCCATATGTGGATAATAGTTATATTGCCATTACTGTATATTTGTTATGGGGCGGGGTGGATGTGTGTTGTATATTGCTATGTTTATTGGGGGGCAATTGTCCTCAATAAACATGCTATTGTGGCCTTAACCCCTTCATTGGCCTTAGCGGTTAAGCCGCTAAGGTAATGAACTGCTTTAAATGTATTTTTATTAATAGTGTGGCGGGAGCAGGGGGTCCCCTGAGCTGAACCGCATTTGATTTCTGCCTCAGAGACCCCCTGCTTCCCGAGTTACAGGCCCCGGTTTGGGGCATCGGTGCCAGTGTCGCCGCCATCTTTATAGCGTCCTCTGTCGCTCTTGGACACTATAAAGATGGCGCGACACTGGCACCGATGCCCCATACCTTGCTTGCCCTGTAACTCGGTAAACAGGGGTCCTCTGAGGCAGAAATCAATGCGGTTCAGCTCAGGGGACCCCCTGCTCCCGCACACTATTATTAAAATGTACATTAATGCAGCTTCATTACCATTGCAGATAGCCGCTACGGTAAGGAATGATTGTTTATTGATATGTGTATTTTGACAGTAGAGTTCAGCTCCGGAGACCCCCTGCTCATGTACACTATTATTAAAATGTATTTATTTAGTGTACGATCGCCTGTAACAACCTTGCATGGAGATGCCAAATCTCCATGCAAATGTTACAGGCGGCTTATTTTTTCTATCAGCTAGCGTACGTGAAGTTTAAGAACGCTAGCAGGGGGGGAAAAAGCAACACGTACGCTGTGGCTGTTTTGAGCACGTACGTTAGAAAATGGGCTCAAGGCCTTAGTGAATCACGTCTCCGGCCTCACTTTTTAACGGACCCAAAAGCATTGAGCTTAGTGCATAGCCCCCATGGACTCTTCCATCACATGGACTTTATATAATTGGTTTGATGCATTTTTTTATTCACTTTCTATTTTCATTTATTCCACTTGATTAATTGTACACCCTTTTTTATATAACTAATGTTTATTTATAATTGTATGTTTCACTTCACTTGATACTACGTCACGTTCATTTTCTTATATATGGGTATCTTATTAGCGCTATTTTCTTTTGTACACATATATACAAATCCTGAAATGTGTTTTGTTTATAAAATGGTCTTTGCATTGCATGAGTTATGGTGCTCAGGGCCGCAATCAGAAATCATGGGGCCCAGGACAAATGAAATGAGCAGGACCCCCCCCCCCCCCAACCTATAGCGCACCTAACACGAAAAACATTTTTTTGACGCAACTTATAATACTGAAAAAATATAGGCCTGGGGGTGAAGGGGTTAAGTATTGGTTTTGAAGGGATTAAGTATGGGCCTGGGGGATTAAGTATACAGTAGGTCTGGTTTAAGTATAGGCCTGGGGGGAGTTAAGTATAGGCCTGGAGAGGTTAAGTATAGGCCTGGAGGGGTTAAGTATAGGCCTGGGGGGGCCTAATTATAGGCCTGGGGGGCCTAAGTATAGGCATGGGGGGGCCTAAGTATAGGCATGGGGGGGGCCTAAGTATAGGCATGGGGGGGGCCTAAGTATAGGCATGGGGGGGCCTAAGTATAGGCATGGGGGGGCTAAGTATAGGCCTGGGGGGGACTAAGTATAGGCTTGGGGGGGGTTAAGTATAGCCCTGGGAGGGTTAGTATAGGCCAAGGGAGTGGGTTAAGTATAGGCCTGAGAAGGGTTAAGTATAGGCCTGGGGGGGAAGGGGTAAAGTATGGACCTGGGGGGATTAACTATGGGTCTGGGGGGGAATAAGTATGGGCCTGTGGGGATTACATATGGGCCTGGGGGTTGGGGGTGGTTAAGTATGGGCCTGGGAGGGGGTTAAGTATATAAGTATATAGGTCTGGGGGGGGGGGTTAAGTATATACCTGGGGGGGGCTAAGAATAGGCCTGGAGGGGTTAAGTATAGGCCTGGGGAGGGGGGGGGGGGCTAAGTATAGGCCTGGGGTGGCAAAGTATAGGCCTGTGGGTGGCCTGTGGGTGACAAAGTGTAGGCCTGGGTAGGGTTAAGTATAGGCCTGGGGGGAGGTAAGTATAAGCCTGGGGGAAGGGGTTAAGTATAGGTCTGGGGGGGTTATGTATAGGTCTGGGGGGAAGGGGTTAAGTATACCTGGAGGGGTTAAGTATAGGCCTGGGGGAAGGGGTTAAGTATGGGCCTGGGGATTGTTAAATATGTGTGTAAGGGGTACAGTATTGATGGGTATTGTTGAATTACAGTACCTCTTCAACCGGTCCAAGGGGAGGCTTCAACCGCCCGGGGGGAAGACTCGGGAGCCTTCAACTGGCCCGTACGGGGGGGTCTTCAATCAGCCTGCAGGGGGAGGCTTCAACCGGCCGGGATGGGGGAGGTGGGGGGGGGGGGAGTCTGAGGATGCCGGTAGGGCCCGTGGGGGCAGCAGAGGATCAAGGATCCGGAGTCCTCGATAGGGCCCGGGTGGGTTTGGAGGAGGGAGGACACGTGGGGGTTGGGGGGAGAGAGATCACTCATGGTGACACGACACAAGAGACAAACATAGTGTACAGTATACTGTACACACACACACAACCGTACAGGGTGATACAGACAGTACAGATAAGTATTTACGTGCGCTTGTAGTTTGAATAAGCAGCTGCACAGCCGGGAACATTCAAACACGTCTCTCTTGCCTGTGCAGTTGTTCATATTAGCTGCTAGTCCCCACCCATGAGGAAGGCCCAGACTGGCTCTCCTCTCCTGAAGCATTTCAGCTGGGTTTTTTTTTCTGACACGGCCACCGACTGTGACACGTGACCGGCGGGGCCCACTGACTCACCGGGCCTGGGACACAATTACTGGCTATCCCCCCCCCTGTCGGCGGCCCTGATGGTGCTTTCATATGAGGTCCTTTCTTGCTTGTAAGCTCCAGTATTTGACCTGGTTTCGTATGCCCAACGTTCTGCAGAACAAGAGACACTTTTGTCTTTGGAAGTGACAAAAGTGATTACAAAAAGGAGGACCAGAGCCAGAGCCGCTCCTGTGATCTGCACAGCGTTTGACTTACTGTATGAGCTGTTTAACTTTTAAACGGTGCAGTTCAGGTACAAGTCCTATCTATTGTAAGAAATGTTTTGTTTTCAGCTTTGTAGCCGTTCCTGCAATAAAAATGATAAGTGTAACCAGGGTTTAAGTATGCAGTGTAACCAGGGTTTAAGTATGCAGTGTAACCAGGGTTTAAGTATGCTCATGTTTCTGGACTTTGTAAACTTATGTTAATTGTCTAGACTGAAAAAATAACAATGAAAAACATTTTTTTGGTGTACATTATTTTTTTGTTTAACAGTTGGTCAAATAGACCACGTTTACAAATCAAAAAATGTGAATCATACCACAGCAAATAGTCAATGAAAAAAGTAAGTACATTTTGTATTGGAATAAAACTAGAATAACATTAACAGTTTTTCACCAAAGTGCCACTTGAAGGCCTACTTTCTTGGTCTACAGTACTTGCTTTGACTGTTTTTCATATGTCTATTGTTTATTTGAAATGGAACATGGGCTGTATTTGACATATTTTTGTAGACCATATACATTTGCAAAGTTAGTGCAGACTAAATAAACAGCTGAACCATACTGCAGACAAAATTTGCCACGGTTAGCACCCACTTCCACGCTAACATTTGCTCACATGAAGGTGCTCTAAGACTGTTTGAAGTGAAGAATAGTAAACATACACTTAATAGAGGTCAGGGAAAGGTCTTATAGAGATAGCTAGACATGGTGTGTGTCTCATTGCACACACATGTATGTGTCAAATCTGACATCATACTGATATTTTTGTGACCTTCCTATAACAGACTGTAAATGAGCAGGAATACGTGATTAGGATTTAATTATTGAGGTAAATGTAGGATTTCACGGAATACTGAATGAATAAAATACAAGAATGCATTTCTTTTCACATTTAAATGCATTGTGTGAATCTTGTAGTAACTGAGGATTACTCCTCCCCAGTGAAAGAATGAACAATATATTTAACTTACGTAACACAATGTAGAATAGCAATAATGCTCTATTGCGTCCTTCAGTGTCTATGTCCAAATAAGGAACCTTTTTCAAATATGATACATTTGTAACATGGCTGGCCCTGTTGCTTCTCTGCCTCCTGTTACACATCCCTGATTGTTATTGCTGATCCAGGGCCATTGATCCCCTTCTGCTTTCCTCTGATTGACAGGAAAGGAGGAAACATGGTGTGTGTGTAGACAATGGTGGTACAGACACTATGCCCTTACCTTCTTGATATCAGGGGATGGTGCTAAAAGTTAGTGGGGCAGTCCAGTCTGGAGTTTGAGACAGGAGGAAGGGCTGTGAGTCTATCCCATCAGGGATGAGCGTGCCCACTCCAACCCCTAGACAGTTGGGGAACATCTGCTGCCACAAAGGCTGCAAAAATGACATGTAGGCCTCAATGCAACCTGAGGCCCATGCACCATCCTGATGACTGGAACTTCTGATGTAACCCTGGCAACGCTGTAATGCCATCTATGCAGTGACTGCACAATAAAGCCCCTTGTTTTATATATCCCTGCTTGAGTCTGCAGTAATTGGGCAGGGGTATGAGAGACTGTGCTGCAGTGGAATCTATGTCCAGGAATACTGGATACTCAATGAAGCTGGAGGCACTGACACCGAACTCAGATGACATCAAAAGCCTGTCCTGATCTCCAACCCATCGCAGATCAACTCAGCTCTCCTCCTCCTTCACAGGTATGGACACCATACAGCTAGTAGCAGAAGCAGTATCTCCTAGAGGGTGGGGGTACATGTGTTACACATGTAATTCATGTGTCACAAGTAGAAAGGGTCTAGGGGAACTCAGGCCCATCCCAGCAGTTCAACTGAAGCACAAAGGGTGAGAAACAATGGTAACAATACAAGGTAAAATTGATGAAACCATGAATGTGTATACAGTATGTTAACATATGTGTGTGAGAACTCCTTTCCGAAGTATAGTTTTTCCCATGTCACTTATCAGTGAAAAAAGTTTTTAATTTGCCTTTATATTGTATCGCGCATTCTAAATGACATGATGATATATTCATTTAATGACATGCCTCTCAGCACTTCATATTCCAAAACAGAGCTCTGTGGAGACATGACAAGAGTTTAATTCCTTCTGTGACCCTCAGTTTTGTATAAATCACTATATCTGTGGAAGGAGTAGCTTGTTGGTAATGGTACTTATTTTGGTGTGGGAAAATTTGAATTTCAGAGCAATGTTCAGTAAACTTGGACAAGTTAGGTTATTTCCCTGTGTCTCAAGCAAAGAAAACAAATGATGTCCTTTTTTCTGGGCAGTGTTTCACTTTTCCAGCAAAATTGTAGTGCCATGTGTACAATATCAGCACTATTTCATAAAAAATATTCTGATGGTATTTTCTTGTGCCTTAGCATATATACCTGTAGTGGAGTAATGTTTGCATTATATTCATAGGAAAAATAAGAAAAGAAATACAAGAACTGGAAGTATAAAATGACAATGAAAATGAACATGCACATTAATAGATGCCAGCATTTAAATTGGACAATTGTATTAATATTAATAATGAAAATTGTGACACACAACATGCAATGAGAAGCTCATGAACATGCCATGAGAAATATAGGTAGAACAACATGAGTACATACTGTATGTAACCCGGGTCCCCCTGGTTCCCCGTAAGCCCCTTTACCTGCTGCAATGGCGGGTGCGTCCGGTGGGTGCTGGTGCGGGGTGCATGTCTCCGGTGGCTGTAGGAGTTTGTTGCAAGGCGAGCAGGTCGCCAGAGACTCACGGCGAGTGCTGCTGCAGGGCGCCGCCATGACGGGAAGGCTCACGCATGCGCAGCAGGGCACCCGGCGGCAAATAGAAGGATTGCGCATGCGCAGTCAGGAGATAGCGGCGGCCATTACTCCTGAAGGGCTCCACAGGGACTACAAGCCCCATAATGCACAGGGGCTGCAGCACCACATGGGGGAATCTAGCTAATAGGGTTGCTAGGATGCCCTGAAGCAAAAGAGCTACATTTCACGGCTGAAACCACGCCAGCAGTCGAAGCTGGGATAAAGAAGGGGTAGGTTGTGTGTGCAGGTGTCTGTGGCACCTGCACTAGGCCAGATACCCCCTGTTAGGCCCCAGCTAGGCCCCGACTCCCACATAGCTTGTGGCTGCTATAGGGACTTGCCCTTAGACAGGGACATGCCCTGCTTAGCACTATCAGTGTCAGGGACACAGTGAGACGTCACATGGTGCCTGTGGTCCAGAACCAGGCCATCAAAGTCTATAATCAGTGTGGGACCCTCTAGCGGGATACCACCCACCGCTGAGGCGGACTCATCGCTGACATCGCTGGATCAGTGGATCCTATCTTCTACAGCGCACTTGGGTGTGGCATCACCCGGCAAGTACCTATCTCCTCATGTGCACCAACAAACAGTTCTAGTGGGCAGAGCTAACCTACACACTTTTGGGTGGGACTACTTACTCAGGGACACCAGGGTGGTTAGGTGCCTGAGGGCCCTTATGTGTGGGACTGTATCACTGACGGTGGTATATATATGGTCATGTTTGACCTGGTGGTGTATATATATATTCATAGAAGTTCATGCAGTAAAACTGTTATCTTTTGACTAAGTGTGTGGTTTATTGTATGTGGGTCCTGTAACGGGGTTATTCTACATGATAAAATCCCGTACAGGTGGAGGCGCTATCGAGCATCGATCCAAGTTTACCCCAGGTTTCCAGCAGCGGAGGCTCAGGCCTCCTGTGAGCCACAGGTATTGCAACTCAACACACACACACCATAGCTACACATCTCCCGGGGAGTGGGGGAAAGTGCACTACACATAAAAAGGGTACAGTAAGACAAACGATAAAAGTGTATTTTGGGATTTCTAAATTATTACATTTATATTCTTTGGTGGGTGAGGAGTTGGGAAGGTCAGGGGAGGGGAGGAGTGACTAATGCAAGCATGTTTTCAATAATGATTAAAAGAAGTAACATATTCTTTATTTCACTTGCAACATCTAAATATTGAATTAAAAATATTGATTGACATCAATATCTCATAAATGTATGTACTTGTACAACAACATGATCTGAATATAGAATGTGAGTTTATAAATGCACTTTCTTCTTTATGCACAAAACATGTAGATCCCAGCACATATCTCTAAACACACACGCTGTTAAATATTCTGAACAGTAGAGAACATTCTTGTTTGTTTTAGGATTGATATGGAGCATAGATTACACTGCCTATATTATGAGGATATAGTTCAATCATTAACAGAAGGTGAGTAAATACAGTTCTTCTCCTTGGGGACTTCAACTGCCACATCGATGACCCCTCTCTCCCTTGGGCTTCCCACTTTCTCCCAGTAACCTCTTTTTTTGGCCTCCAACAACTAAGGTATTGAAAAGTAAATGTGTGTGTCATCAGCATAGCTGGGATATTTGAGCCCAAGAGATGTGATTAGGTCACCTAGAGAGAGTGTATAAAGAGAAAAGAGAAGAGGTCCCAGGACAGGACGATGGGAGAGGTAAGAGGAGATCCAGGATAAAGCTTTGTTACGAATACCAAGAGTAGGGAGAATGTGAAGGAGAAGAGGGTGGTCCACAGTATCAAACACTGCAGAGAGGTCAAGTAATATGAGCAGAGTGTAATTACCTCTGTCTTTGGCAGCATGGAGGTCATTTGTTATTTTAGTGAGGGTTGTTTCAGTGGAGTGAGCAGTGCGGAAGCCAGATTGTAGAGGGTCTAGGAGAGAGTAGGTGTTGAGGAAATAGAGCAAGCGAGAAAAAACAAGACATTCAAGGAGTTTAAAGGCAAAAGGCAGGAGGGAGACAAGTCAATAGTTAGAAATACTGGTAAGGTCAAGCTTTTTTTTTTTTTGAGTAATGGTATAACTGTTGCATTTTTGAAGGAAGAGGGAAAGGTACCAGAGTAGAGGGAGGAGTTTAAAATGTGTGTGAGTGTAGGGATAGGGTAGGATTAGGGTGATTAGGATAGGGTGTGAGTGTAGGGATTATAGTAGGAGCAAGAGGTTTTAGGAGATGGGAGGGAATGGGGTCAAGAGGGCAAGTGGTAGAGGGAGAAGAGGCGAACAGCAATGACACATCCTCCTCTGTGACAGCGGAAAAAAAGTCAAGGAATGCAGGAGGAGAGTTAGGAAGAGGTGTAGAATGGGAGGAGGGTACAGGGGGATGTCCTGACATATGGATTCCACCTTTTCCTTGAAATAGACTGCAAAGTTCTAAGGTGAGAAAACAGTCAGCAGAGGGTGGTCAGAGTAGGGAGTCAAAGACAGAGATGAGTCAGCATGGATTCAACTTGTGCGTTTTGATTAGTGAGGAAAAGTAGGTTCGTTTAGCCTGAGAGAGGGCAGAGTTGAAACAGGATAGCATAAATTTGTAGTGAAGGAAGTCTGCGAGATTATGAGATTTCCTCCAGAGCTGTTCAGAGGAATGAGTGCAGGAGTACAGCACGCACATGTGGAAATTTAACCAGCATCTGGGGTTAGAAGGGTGAGAATGGTAGAGAGAAAGCAGGACATGTAGATCAAGAGAGGACAGGGCAAAGTTGTAGTTCCTCACCAGGTTGTCAGGGTCTGGAGCAGAGCTGAGAGAGGAGAGGGAGGAGCGTAAAGTGGAATCAAAAGCTGGTAGGTTAATAGTGCTCAGGTCTATGTAGAAACGAGGGGTAGATGAAGGGGAGAAGCGAGAGAGAGAAAATGAGAGAGAAAATTAGATGAGGTGATGGTCAGAGAGAGGAATGGCGGAAATGGAGAAGTCAGAGAAGAATAAAGTTTTTAGTGAAAACCAGATCTAGGTAGTGGCCATCCTTGTGGGTGCTGGCTGCAGTCCACTGTTGAGGAGAATTTTTTGTCAGGAGTAAGGGAAGTACCTAGATCGGATTGATCTAAGGGAATGGGCCAGAAGAAGTGGCTAGGAGCCCCGAAACATTGCCCCCCGTATTCCCCTGTTTTATCCCCCTCCCCCACCTTTCCTCTTGTCTCCGTTTTTCTAGTGCATTTTTTCTACCTTATATGTCTATACACTTTGTGACATAGTATTTTATATTTCTGTAATATTATTTAGCCTTCTCTGTATCTTGGATATATGTAGTTATTTGCTCCATGTAACGTTCAATATATAAGTAAAGACTATATTTTTTGAAAAAACCTTTTAAATAATTTATTACAATCGTATTCTCGTTGTGTGCTGGGAACATACCCCATGTTCTTTAATGTATACCCTGTTCACTTATGTAACTATGTATTTGTAACCATCTGGCCGCTCCTCCTTCTCTTACCCTGCACCCTACAACTGGAATAATCTACCGGAGTCTCTCACAGCTGCTACCAGTCTATGTTCTTTCAAAACTAAAGCTGGCTCACATTTTAATCTGGTCTGTAACTGTTACATATGCCTATAATATATATTATCTCTAACTGTGCATGCAATGTCTTGTATATACAGTATATAACTCTATGCCCAGGACATACTTGAAAATGAGAGGTAACTCTCAATGTATTACTTCCTGGTAAAACATTTTATAAATAAAGCAGATCTAGGTATTATGACTTTGTTGTTTTCTGCTACCAGGTCTCTCTTTCACAAAGAAGTGGATAGGGCATGGCTTAAAAAAGGAGCATGCACACATGTAGTGAGGGTACTTATGTTGTCCGTTTAATGTACTTTAACAATGCAAACCTCACTATAACTCATTGAAGGTCGAGTCTTTAAGTTTAGGGGGGGGGGGGGGGGTTGGGGACCTTTTTACTCCTCGCGAAACGTGTGTACCCTCAACATGTCCCCACTGAGCTGAACTTGTGCATCTTGATCTAAAGGTGGAATTCATTCTTCTACAGATTTCAGGTTAGGATGATGACACGCTGCATCTGGTGTAAGAATCTTATTCCTATTGTCTGGCATCTGGTTACATTGTACTGTACATTGTGAAATGGTTACATTGTACTTAAAGAAAGTGCACGTAGAAGCTTGTTTTGATGCTCCATTTTCTGCTTGCATTTGCGCCAAATGTTTGAAAGAGTTTCTTACAATTGATGCAATTTGTTGGACATTATAGTTTAAGCAAACTGACACCTGGGAGATTTTTTTTACACAAATACAAGATATACAAGTGACATGCAGAGACTCCTCATATTCTCACTCGTCAAATCGTAAGCTGATGTGAACAGTGCAAAATTTTGCAAGACCTTGATACAGAGACGATATATAAAAATGACACAATTCGCGTACATTTTGCACTATATATGCTTTGACACATCACACCGTATAAGTGCTGGAAGGAATAGTTTAGTACTGGAATCTACAGTCTCTACCAAATAATCGTTGGCACTTCTCCCTGTTTTTTCCATCCGTCCTGCACAAGTGTATTTAGAGAACTATTCCTACGTACTGTATACAAAATCAATCAATCAACTCTGACCTGAATTAGGGCTATTGCACTTTATTGACCCATAGTTACAGAAACAGCATGTATACTCTTTAGTACTAGCTGTATTCGGCGTAACATATGCCATTCTGTCAGATCTTAAAGGTTATTAAATATCAACGTATCTATATATATATATATATATATATATATATATATATATATATATATATACAGTGTTCGACAAACCTATACATTTGCTCGCCCCGGGCGAGTGGATTTAACCCCCGGGCGAGTAAATATTGGCCCAAGCAGCACACGTTTGGTACTAGGTGGCGAGTAGATTTTTTTGTGTGGCGAGTAGATTTTTTGGTGATTTGTCAACCACTGTATATATATATATATATATATATATATATATATATATTGTGACAGAATCACTGTCTGTGTAAGTCAGAGAGAGGTGCAGTATGTGTGCTTTTCAGTGTGCAGGAGGTTGAATTCCTCTGGAGAAGCTAGCTGCAGATGCATCTAATTAAGGAAGGCAGAACTCCTAACTGAAAAGGGGTTTTAAAAGGCAGCCAGTCAGCTGCCAGCTGAGAGAGACTTTTCCCAACCAGGAAGGATACTGGTTGGGACGGTTCCCCAGGTTGCTTGATGCAGGGCCTGCTGGGACCACCTGGGACCCACACCCAGGAACATAATCTCCATGAAACTGAACAGGTCTGCTGGATGTGTGGTTTGTCTCCCAGGAACCATCGTTCCACAGTCTGCTGAGCGAGCAGAGCTCGCCTGTCAAAGTGTTGCAGAATCCAGAGGGATTTCCTGGACTCTCCTTGGATAGAGTTCCAACAACACAGATAAGGACTTTATATTATATTTTTGTTCCAGAAATGTGAGTGTATTGTTTAAACTCAATGGGACAGTGAGACAGTCAGGGACACTGTTGTGTAGTTCGCCTCCCTACCGTGGAGTAGGCTTCAATTTAAGATTTGATTTGACTTAAAGCTGCAGACCAAGCAATATCCTATGTGTGTTTTATTTAAAAAAAAATCAGTTCTGTACAATAAGAAATACTTGTAGCATTTTTTTTAAAACAACTCTGAATTACATTTTTAATGTATTATAATGTAACAAGTATTTTTTGTTTCTGTAACAACCATTTACAAAGTCACATCCCCTTCCTCTTCTGAAACAGGCTCTAGCACATCATTTTTGAGCCCTGCCCGCTCTCTAGTAACACCCCAATTGTATCTAATGACTGCCTGGTCACATGATCTTCCCCACAGAACTTTGCATCTTTTGTCCTCTTCTGCTGAACTGACAGCCATTTAGTGAGTCCCTGAGCCGAATCTTTGCAGATCAATCAAATGAGAACGGATCAATCAGCAACTTAGCTAATTAGAACAGGAATCCCTCCCAAGGGGGAAGATGGTGGCGGTGCACTGCGTGCCAACAAGTGCTTAATGCGTTCCGGATGCAGGAAGAAAAAACGGATGCTGGATCACTATTCAAAAAGGATAATTTAATGAACGTTAAGCAACATCAAGTAAAAACAGGTCATCTTAGAAGGAACTCTGACGCGTTTCGTGCAATCTCTGCACTTTATCACAAATGGCAGCTTGGACTGCTGCTTTAAAGGGAAAGTGTACCTAGATGATATTGTTTGGATAAAAAGTTATATATACTCCTGCGCACGGAATCAGTTAAAAAAGAACCCTAGCTCTTAGAGGTCAAGAGATTTCAAATGAGACCACACTCTAAATGTGTGCGATACAAATATACTTTTAATAATATCAAAAACCTAATAGTTCTGAAAATAAAATACAAAAATATGAAATTATCCCAGCTGGGTAATAAATAAACCAAATAACATTTCAACTCATAAAACTTTTAAAAAAATGTCCTAATAGGGGCCTGTTAAAACAAACACTTGTTACTTGCAAAAGGATAGGCATACATGGGTAACAATCTGAAAGATCTTCTAATGTCCACCCTAGTATAACAGGTGCATCCACTTAGAACTACTTGTTAGAAAATCCAAAAATGATTAGTGTATATCACAGTATTGGTGGAAACACTTTGAGTTTTGTTAATTTGGTATAAGTGATATGGGGAATGGCAACACTGTGTGCTTCTGATATCTATGATGTTTGCTGGCTGGACAAGAGGAAAGAGATGTCAAATGTCACAGATCTCTTGAGCAGACTTCGTGCACTCTGTTTTTCAACCCTCATAGAGTGAAGATGTATTCAGGTGTGTGTTTAGGCAAAGCTAGTGAGTAGCCTTTCACCTAGAGCCTACACAGCTCTTAGCACATTAATCCCTGTCTCCACTGATAGTGCAGATATGGGTGCATTACCTCTTCACTTTGCCGCTCCTAGCTTTAATATGCAGCTGCTGCCGGGATCCTGAGGGGTACTGTGAGTCACTTGCTGTCTCACTATCCCCTCCACTGCTCGGCCAGAGTGTTTGTTGGACCGCAGTCTTCTCTGTGATGTCAAGGTGCGTCTGCAGCTTCCGCGTCTTGCGTGTGATGCCTGCGTCTCACGTCATCTGGCAGCTCTTCTCCTGGTCTCTGCTTACTGCTTCTGCTTCCATCTTCCAAGGGCAAGCTCCCTTAAAGAGACACATTTCGTATAACAGGTATACTTCATCGCCTGATGAAGTATACCTGTTATACGAAACGCGTCGCGAATTGTGTAACCAGCTTACCTTAACTCTATTGGCTGGCATACACTCAAGTGTATTCATTCCGGTCGCGATTCCTCAAATGAACCGGCATCTGCGGACGGCTATAGGGGGCTTCTTTTCCACGCATGCGCACTCGCGCTACACACCACGCCGACACCTGATACACGCGGAGGTGATGCTGCAGTGAGTGTTACGGAGTCAGCCCCAGCGCGCGGGACTGCTACCTGAAAGGAATTGAACATCGCCCCCCTGCCTGATCTATGGTGGAGCCTAAACGATGAGGATATCATTCAAACCTGGACATGAACTAAGTTTTATTTATATGTAAGTTTCTACATTGTTGTTGTTATATTATAATATATCATATCCTTACCTTGGTGCGCACCTGTGCTTTTTTCTTGGTTGCCTGGTTCTGCCGACGGAGTCTTTCGCCGGGGTCCATCTTTGGAGTGGGGGGAGACACTTCGAATCACAGGAGCTGCAATATTCTTTGACCCCAAATTCCTAGTGATGTTTAGCAAAAGTGACATAGGAATTGGGGGAATTTTCTTGCCACCTTGAAGTCAAAGGGAGGCCCCAGACACCTCTGATGGAAGGGAGACATGGAGAAGAAGAGGTAAAGAGGCAGACATTCTGGTTCTGTGGGATCCCAACATCTCAGGACTACCAATCCTTACAGAACAACTGGACCTGGGGCCCACCTGTCTGGTATGTAGGGGAGGATAACTACAATAATTCTGGGAGTGCTGTGTTGTCTAAGGATCCAAGTGTTTATATCCTATCTTCTACTTAGATTGTGCCAGGCAGAGCAAAATGGGTTACTGTATTCCTCTAGGATACAAGGCCCAGGCTAATTAATGTCTAAACATCAGCTGAATTGCATATGTAACAGTGTTTCCCCCACCTGGTGGGAGATTTGGCCATTACTGGTGTAACGGATTTTCTGGCCTGGCCTGACCCACCCAATCTCACATTGGCCCCTGTGGTCTAACCAGTCCCCATTACATGGTCGTTTCTGGTGGTGCACCTGTTGGCAACAGGACTCCTGAGTCTCCCGCATGATGTTGTGTGGGGATTGCCAACCCAGACAGGCAGCTGAGGTAGTGTGTATGAGTCCTACCTATATCCAGTGCAGCGCCTCCACCTCATCAGGATCCCTGCGTCCGCAAAGGGATGGTTCTGATGAGGAACTCCTCCGTGGTGCCCTCCTCTGCAGAGTAATTCCAGACTCACACATGAGGGTTTTGGTGAACTTGGGCATCTTTATTGGCATGGTTCAGGCAGACTGCCCCTCGCAGCGGTCAGTTTAGCCACACCTCTCTGCTGCACTCCATCTGGAAGGTTTGTCCTTCTCCTAATGGAGTTGCTTTCCACCTCTCCCCTCAGGGAGATTCACCAGCTTGTCTCTCTTGAGCTGCCCAGACTCACAGCAATTGCATCAGCCTCTGCAACACTGTTGCAGACCTCCACATGACTCTCCTGAACAGTCAAAACACCAACTGAACTGAACTGCTAACTTTAGGCAGTTCTGTGTCTTATATAACCTCCAGAAGACAGACACCCTCTGTGTCACTAAGGGTGGACACAAAGCATGTTGTCACTTCCTTTGGGAATATGACACCTCACCAGGGTTTGAGGGCAAATCTCCATGATTGTTGCTGGCAATCCTGCATACTTACCAGGTTTACTGCCAGCATATGAGAGAGATATGTACACCAATTTTACACATAGCTACACTGGTCATGTGGTGCATGATACCTGCTGGTAACAGGGGGGCTGAGATGTCTGCCAATGGTAATAGGGACACAGCATCAGGTTTCTGGGGTACATTACCCACATGGTTCTCTAGCAGTGCAGCGCCTCCATCTGCCACAGGCTCCAAGATGAATGGAGGTGATCTCCTACAGTAGAAATACTCCCTCTCCTCCAAGTAAGATCACACCCAGGCAGGAGGTATATGCAAACAGGAACGGTCTTTATTGATTGTGCAGACCACTGCTGTGTTGTGGTTCAATCACAGCTTTTCAGGATCTGCTATCCACTGGGTGATGGTCCCTGGACAACCAGTACAGGTCAGGGCCCCTGCAGCTGTCCTAGCTCTTCCTGACTCCCCTATCAGGAGTCAGGGTGTAGGTACACACTCACTCTCCCCCAAGGGGAAGAGGAACAGGGAAGGCCCCAATCTCAGGCTCCATGTGTGCGACCTGCCTCTCTTAGTGGGAGAGGCACTCCCTAAATTTTTGGCGGCACCACCCTTAAGTACAGCTAAAAAGAGGGCACCACGTCTGTCCCATGATTGGACATGCTCAGGCTTGATGTCACCGCCTCCCACTGTCACTCAAGTGCAGCTCCAAGGAGGGGGAAAACCCAATGTTGACTACTGGCAGCCTGATTCTACCAGGGCTTACTGTCAGGAGTAGGGCAGGTTAGTAGCCACAGGTGGCATGGCTACACATGCAAGGTGTTTGCTGCTGCTGCAGACTTTGATTTACTTTCTTACTGTGACAACCCACTAACATTACAGGAAATGTAACTGCATATTGGAGGAGAGCAGAAGAAAAGGGAGTCAGAAGCCAACAATCTCCATAAGTCCTCTGATTTACTGAAACCTTCACTTTGTGACTTTTAATTAATTGCTCACACATATAAAGGGCTCATCTGAAGTAACTTGATAGTTACGTTCAGGATCGACTTAATTTGCTTGGTAACTGAAAGTGATGCAGAACCGGCTCATTATTAACCATTTCCCTGACCACAAAATGCTGCTGTGCTAATTAATCTGTGTGCAGGAGGCTGTAAGAGGCAGTGGAAATTAAATATTTCTTTGCTGGAAGATGAAGAGGCCAAAGAAACATTTAATCAGCACCAGTGGCAGATACTGAAACATTTGCACCCAAACACAACGAGCGGTTGAAGAGTTTGAAGTACAAAAGCGATCAGTTTTTTGTATTAAAGTCAACTGTCGAGAAGCTAAGTCGAAGAGGCAATATTACAGTATGATTACAACAGAAACTCCAAACCCAGCACAGCCTGAGAAGGGATTGGAGTAGAGGTGGAGAGGAAAACGAAGGAAGCTGTACATGGAGCTTTTCTCTCATAAGCCACTAGATGGCAGCATCACACTGGTTGTTGGACACCATTACATACATACTGAGCCAGGAAGAGCAGCAACTTCTGCAAAAGGAAGTCAGCCTGTTGGAACTGCAGGACATTATCATACAGTAGGTGCTACATGGACAAAAGCTAGGGTGACCATTCGTCCCGGTTTTGCCGGGACAGTCCTGTTTTTTTGTGTCCTGTCCAGGTTTTAAGTACGTCCCGGTTTTGTCACTGGTCCCGGTATTGCGGGGCAGCGGTGGTGAGGAGAATGCGGCGGCCGGTAAGTATTTTCTATGTACAATGTGTGTGTGAATGCTGCCGGGGGGGACTGAATGAAGGAGAATGCCGGGGGCGGGACTTAGAATGCCTGCCGGCCCGCATGGGATTGGATGAATGATGATGCCGGCGGCGGGACTTAGAATGCCGGCCGGCCCGCAGGGGATTGGTCGCAGGCATGTCAGAGGAAGCTGGGGGCGGGGCTTCCGCTTTGTGCAGAGCACACGTGACTGTGACAGCCTTCCCGCTCCTGGCTCCTCTGTGTGCGGTGAGTGTCCCCCTTCTGTCCTGGGTCCCAGCCAAGGGGGGGTAATAGGAGGTGGTAGCAGGGGTGCGTCTGCCTTTGCCCCCCGGCACTCGCACCTTTGCCCCCCGGCGCTCGCACCTTTGCCCCCCGGCGCTCGCACCTTTGCCCCCCGGAACTCGTACCTTTGCCCCCGGCGCTCGTACCTTTGCCCCCGGCGCTCGTACCTTTGCCCCCCGGCGCTCCCACCTTTGCCGCCTGGGAGATGGGCTCGGGGGCGGGCAGTGGTGGCTGCGCGGTCGCGGGCGGTGCAGGGGCTGGCAGGCGGTGCAGGGCTGGCAGGCGGTGCAGGGGGAGGTGGGGTGTATCTGTGTGTGTGAATCTGTGTGTGTGTATCTGTGTGTGTGTGTCTGTGTGTGTGTGTGTGTGTGTGTGTATCAGTGGGTGTGTGTGTGTATCAGTGGGTGTGTGTATCAGTGGGTGTGTATGTGTATCAGTGGGTGTGGGTGTGTATGTGTATCAGTGTGTGTGTGTATGTGTGTGTGTACATCAGTGGGTGTGTGTATCAGTGGGTGTCAGTGGGTGTGTGTGTCAGTGGGTGGG
>WSYH01002629.1:63005-78005 GCA_036426205.1 Ascaphus truei | reverse complement strand
TTTTTTAAATCCATGTGACAAACGTCTGTTTAAAATTAGATTTTTTTTTTTCTCTGAGCATCAGTGTCTTAATCCAATTAATAACGGAAGCAATATGCCCAGCTTCCTACACAACCCACTGTGATCGTTATACAGACTTTATCACAGATGTTGTTTATAAATGATCACATGACATCATTTCAAACCAATGCAAATAAGCTTTGAAATGTCACTACGTAGATAAGGAAACTGTAAAACAGAGTAATAACTGGCAGATACTGACATGGTTGGGATTAACCCCCTCACTGCTTCACAGGGGCAAGAAGCCCTCAGGCAGTGGAATATTTAAAGCATCTTGTACTTCCCTACATGCACCACGTGTTTGTACTTTAATCTCTCCAGTGATGAAGCGGTTAAGAGGCACTGCTTCTGTGTGTGTGAAGTTTTAACCCTTCCACGTGAAAATGAACAACAGCCTGCTCTCTATTGCAAGAATTAGTATCTCTACAAAGGGCCAGCCCCATAATGTTCATATAGATATCAATGTGATTCTCAAACATGGAATTATTCCCATCATATAGATCTGCCAGGTTGGTTTTGATCAGTCTATAACCGCCTGTAATCTACTGTTTCTTTCGTGGAGTTTGGATGTTGCCGTCACTGCCATGTTATCTGTTTTTATTACAGTATGCACATGCATCACTTGTATGAACTTAAATGGTTACCGTCTGGGCACCAATGATGTATTTTATATCCCTATTTGGATACAAAACACAAGCCTCAGATTGCTGGGAATGTATTGTCACACTGGTATTGCTTTTTAATGTAGCATATTAGGGAAGGTCGGGACTATGAGATGCTGTTTCAATGATGGTCACAGGGAAACGTCTGCTGTTTTAGACATACAGATTATTCTGGTTTTGGGAGAGTTCTGGTACTGTATGTAGCTTCTCTGCACAGTGAGAGATAAGAGGCTTATTTCATGCCTGTGAATTGATTCGGCAAGTTTCACAGAGAAGTCAGTCCTACTTCTCCTTTTGGACGTTTGAGCGGGGCTATATAGGGAGCAGATTCATGATGTTTTCACGAGCGGATGTTTTCTTTGTGACCTTGTCCAGGTCCTCAGAGCCAGCCCTGATGTCCCAGTTTACAGTTTTCATGTGTTTGCACCTTGCACTTTAGACAGCAATACCATGGCCACACATTGCCAGCGCCAGAGAAGCAACAAGCCATCATTTATAACAACTGTCCTTATCTATGCAGGATATTCATCAAGGTTTATTAAGATTCTCTGCCATGAGAATTATTTCTCTGAGAGCAGAAACTAAAACAATCATCTTCCTTAACCAAGATGAGATTTGTCCTAATGAGGATTAAATGTCCTCGTGCTGCCTCCGCACGCTCACCATCCATCTTAGCTCTCAGCGGGATAGGAGCTGTCCTTTTGACTACAAATAGTTTCACCTAAGCAGAAGGGGATCATAAGGCAGTTTCCCAGGTAATCTTATTTATTGGGCTAAATATATATCCTTCTGTGTGAGGATTACACAGGAGCAGCCCCAGTATTTCCACATTGTATTTTATTTGTATAAATCCATGTAGAGGAGTCTCATTTTCATGCATGTTCAGGTTCACATAGCGGACGGAATGAATAGTAAAACCTGATCGGGCAGAGTAGAGGCTCCTGAATAATCCAACGAAGTCTGGATGCTCCTCCAGAGGAAGAAGCGCAGAATTGGAACAAAGCGTCCACTTTTGTTTATGAAACCTAAGCAGAGGGCTGAACTAAACTGATGCGCAGGTAATGTCTGTGTCATAAAAAAAACCATGCAACATTTATAGGGGTATCCTGGAGTAAATAATGAGTGGGACACATTGGGGATATGTGACCTATTCAGGGTTATAGCACTCGCCCATGCAGCTCCTGGACATGCAAAGCATGAATTCCATGTGTCTGATACATTATTTATTCATGCTTTGCATGATCCCTAAGCACTTAAGATATACATGCTAACTGGGATTTTAGAGCTTATTGAATGAAAATGAATCTCCCCCCCCCCCCCCCCCCCCACCTGTGGCTGCCGCTTTTACCATGCGTCCAACAGACCTCATAATGTCGGCACATACATGTCAATCAAGGCATTAGCGCTGCAACAGCTCGGATGCCGCCAAGATTGACAACAAAAATATAGCTTCCTTAATTTGTAGAGGAAATAACGAGAAACATAAGATACAAAAACACAAATTGGGGGTTCTCCTTTTTTGAGAACAGTAGATGACTAATGAACCAAGCCAGGGACAAAAACTACAGCAGCCTGAAGTGCATCTTGGTCCTCAGGGCATAAGGCATTTGCTGGGCAAGATATGGCTCAGGGACTGCATGCTGCTTGCAACCAATGGTCACCCCAGCAGTGAAGAGGGAGTGGAGATGTTGCTGATGTGGATCATAGCTTCTTCCCCCTTCCTGAGCTGCTTAATGATCATGCTAATCACTAGTTCCCCGTGTAAGGACAGGAGTGGGACAGTATTAATCCGTGTGTTGGCATTAAGAAGCACCTCAACTGGGCTATGTTACAGGAACTGCTCCGAACCTGAAGGTCTGGACAGCGCTGCCAGTGGTCCACCTCTTCTAGTAGTAGTCAAGTTGTCTTGAGGCGGTCATTTCTGTCATGCTGCAGGTTACAGAACTTGCAGCAATAGGTCGTCGCTGTGATAGCATACCACATCAGCAGAACTTTTATCTCATTAACACAAAGGTTATCTGTCATTCCCTGGCAGAATTCCCCCTCCTTCCCAGTGAGTGGGTATCTCTTGGAGACGGCAGATTCTCGTGAAGGGTGAGAAGAACCCATCAATGTTGTTGGAAACCTGACCTACTTTCAGAAAACTTTTGCGCCTCGAACATTGTCCCCCGGCTGGAGGTTGTCTTGACTGTTGGGGGACCCACCACGTCATACATGGGTGGGCTCAATTTCTAGTCTCAGACATAGTTTCTCTGCTTCTTGTACTGCCGCTCTCTCGTCATTTGGCATTTCGCTCTGCCTCTCTCTAGTCGCTCGACCTCCATCCACATGAATGTCAGTTGCTCCTGTGTGCTTACATTGGAGCCAAGGAAGGAAAGCATTTTCTTAAGGGGAATCCTGACTGGCAGATGTGGAAGGATCACATCCCTCTCTGGCAGCTTTGAAGGATCTGCTGGCCTCGGATCCAGAAACTCAGGAGACGGGGTGTTGACGACACCCCAGGTCTTTCTCCCCCAGGCCAAAGTCGCTGATCAGAACCACACCAGATGGCTCTGCTAAACTCAGTCTAAAGTTCATCCAAATCTCAGCTTGACTATCCCACGGCTAGCACCAGTTGAAAGGTCTGTAATGGCACAGCCTTGACTACCAACCCAAAACAGGAGACATCCAGTGAACAGATCCCTGACAAGGACTCCACCAGTCGGGTAGTGTCTTGGTCCCCAGATTATATGGAAATCCAGCGCTGGCTGCACTAACATAAGGTAGCGTGCCAAAAACAAATGCCCAAGACAGAACACCAGAAACAAAAATAACCTTAAAAGGTGTAGTGGGTAGCATACACAGAGCACTTGTGCTAACACTCAGCACAGTCAATAGAGCTATTCAACAAAGGAGTTTAATATGAATAGGTATAGTATAGTAAAGGAGGAAGGTACAAAAAAACCTCACATTTAAAGAGATGCGGGCAGCACAAAGCTTGGCTGCCTTTCAGCAGAGGTTGAAGGCATGTGGTATCTCGAAAGAAAGTCCTTGGAGCAAAGTGAGTCATTAGTGACAGAGTCCATCTGTATTTGGGAATGTACTAGCACACTCACGGATTCCTATAATATGGCTTCCCCAAGTAAGGAGAATAGTTTTTGAGGACTCCACATATGAATTTAGAGCAGAAGAAATTACTCTACAAGAAAGAGACATCGGAACAGATTCCTTTTGACACTAGATCACATAACAAAGATTAACCTATTATTGGCCAAGTTGACAAAATGACACCACATATGGAAAATGTATTAAAAGTTCTCACACTTCTAGAGAAGCGGTCGGAATATAGGAAATGAGTTAGAGAAGACATCGGGATCTTAATGCGCCACAATTGTGGTCATTGCAATAGCCTTATCAAAGGCAATACTATACCACTGCCTAAGCTCTAAAGGCTTCAAAATTCCATTAAAAGCTTTTGCCACATGACATAAAATCTGTCCTCTACTTATTAAACTGTCTGTGCTACCTGGGATATGTCAGACAAACCTCTATGGTAACTTAACAAAATAACTGAAAAGGGCAGCATTAAACAATTCTAACACAGGAAGTAAAAGGAAAGAGACCCCGGAGGGGAAACATTATATTTTCAGAAACACAATGTAAAATGGGAATTGGAGCCTGAAATGTTTCCTACATTAAGCCTCTCACTATTTTTGTTTGCACTGAATTAATGGCTGAAACATGATGTTCTCATGAAACCTGTTCCATGATCTCTAGTTGGGACTGTGTATCTTTCCAATTGTGGTTACAGATACTACTTGATCCACTTGTGTCTATAAAATACCCTCTTACGATTTATTCTTTCTCCATATTTATGGACCTGGCGATTTTTTTACTTGTTAGCTTGTCCTAATTATACGCATTTAGGTGCATATGATTAATCTCTAAAGCGCCTAGTTATATTTTTCACATCCTGTTGGGCAGACAGAGGAACCTCAAAGGACTGAGGCGGGAACACTGTCCCAAACAGTGGCACTTTAACCTCTTGGCCGCAGAAGGGTCTGCAAGAAAGAGACTTGACATCGAAATTAGTCCAAAGCTTCCTGGTGATAACAATTGGCATTGTGTAGTGTATAAAGGTACACGCTGTATGGTATAATATCATGAAACAAACACAATGAAAACAATATTGTGATACTGTGGAGAAGGAACAATATAATACAATATAATAGGGTGAAAGTTACTAGGATAGCAGTGGCCAGTGCTGAGACCTTTATTAGAATACCAGACTGGGTCCCACAGTTCCAATTTGTATAATGTGTGTACGTATGTATATATGTAAACACAGGGACGCCTGTGAGGGTGTGGATGTAGACTTCGCTTGAACGTGATTAGGAGGGTAAGGTATGTAGTAATCAAATTTAAAAAATCCCAAACAACTGAGAGCGGGTGGTGCTTGCTGGGAAGAGTTTAATGTATTTACTAAGATAGAGACGAATCCCCTTATGCGGCACAAAAACCCCCAGTAGAGTAAAAATCAATTTGATTATATTTAATTAAAATATAAGTGTGAGGGATCAAGGTCGAAACAAACAAACAAACAAACAAAAATTAAAAAAATCCGGAGAGCCATTGCAAGGGTAGGGAAGGAGTAACTAACAGCACTGGGTAGAGTATATCAGTGTATCTACTACCCACAAAAAGGTTGTTGTGTTGTTGCTCCTAATGTCCGTAATGGGGTGTAATAATCCCTATATTACTCCGTATATATATCCTAGAATATATTATCATCTTTAGGGATATATATTTAACTACCTAATTATCAAGAACCAGATTATTTCATCACGTTACTTCTTAGTTACTTCTTACACTACAGTTTACTGGTATTTTGAGTCTTTAAGGGCAGCCATTATTTCAACAGCGTGTCTATAGCTATTATAGTTGAGGCATTACTGCATTGATACACCATCATTTAGGGATTATTACACCAGATTACGGACATTAGGAGCATAAATTTTGTTCGTTTGTTTCGTCCTTGATCCCTCACACCTATATTTTAATAAATTATAATAAAATTGATTTTTACTCTACTGGGTGTTTTTGTAATAGAAATAGAGGTCAGAAAATAGGGAATAGCTAGAGAAAATATGAAATCCCTCTCTCATTCGTGTCTTATGGTCTTATTTGGTCTAATTTACAGATCCTCCAAAATTCATGCTTTTTGAGCTATTGCTCTTGTTGTATTGTATGTCTTTATTTATATAGCGCCAAAAGTGTACTCAGCGCTTCACAAAGAATACAGTACAGGGAATTATAATTATACAATAAGTGCAGCAAAATCAGACAATAGGAAAGGAAATCCCAGCCCCGAAGAGCTTACAATCTAAGAGGTTTAATGGGAAACTTACAGAGACAGCAGTTGAGGGAGTAAGTGCTGTAGATGGCAGTGCTTGGTCACAATGGGTGATAGGAGTGACTGAGTGTGGGACATTAGCCACGAGGGCAGGCTATTGGGATGCTTGATTTGTGGTGTAAAATTTAAGGAAGGTCAGTGTTAAATGAAAGGTTAACACCATTTACAGGGGAAGAGGTGTCAGGGAGGCATGAGTGAGATCAGGTGTGTATGTCTGGCTTCAGGCTTAGGGAAGATCCCCAGCAGCAGGAAGGAGTAGATAGAGGGTGTGAATAGAGGATTTGTGTGGGTGTTTTTTATTGAGGGGTAAAGAAGTTGTTGGGAGAGAGGTGTATAAATAATGGTGCAGTGGAGATGTTGTAGAGAACAGAAATGCTCACAAAGGAGTGAAGAAACAGTAAACAGAAAAATAAATAGGGAGGGCATAGTGAGATGCAGGAGGAGAGAGTTCCAAGGTACTGGAGGATAAAAGTGTACAAATAAATCACAGATGTTAAAAGTTAATGTCTCACAGTGGCAACGTTGTAATGCAGAGTCCAGATCTTCCTCCAGTCTTCACCTCCAATTTCAACTCCAAAATTAACTCTTGTAGACACTTTTGATGTACACTTATGATGTGACGCTTTTGATGTTACACAGCCTTATGGCTAAACAGCCATGTTACAGTGACTTAAGAACCCTATTCACATGCATTTGTTGATGGAACTAATTTTGCCGGACGGTTGAAAATTGAAAAATGTTAATGTACAGTATGTATAATTGTATTTATATAGCACTAACAATGTATGCAGCGCTTTATACAATTAGAATACAAGGTACATCAAGTGCAAGCAATGGATAAGCACAAGAGGTCAATAACAACATAAGGCAAAGTGAGAAACTATAGGAATTGTATGAGGTTTTATAATGAACCCCTGGTTTAAAGAAAACCTGCCTACTCTTTGAAATAACTTTGTTGCAGTGTCACCATTTTTTCAGGAGCGTGACACCTCCCCTTAAATTTAGTAATCATCTGTGTTTGTGTCAATGCTCTTCATATAGGTACAGTACTTAGATGTCCATTTAACTTCTTAATCGCAACATCAAGGAAATGTACCGTATAGATTCCCTGCTGCTACAAACTGCAAACTGCATAGTCGCATGGCACCTATTCAAAAGGTTTACACATTCTGTCAAATCCTACTGACTACAGTACCTCTCCAAAGGATAACGTGTAATCTGTGCAACTTCCAAACCAGCTCTATTGTCAAAACCAACTCAAAATGATAGACGCAAGAATGTGCAAAAGAATCCATACATGTATTTGTATAAGATGGGGCCATGTTTGATCGCATCGCCATTCCTTGTACTTGTAAAAAGATGTTTCCAAATAGGAAATAGTGTTTAGTCTTAACTCCAGATACCGTTAACATTTCTGCAGAAAGGCTCGCATAATTGTCAATAATACGGGTATGCACCAAGAAGGAGCTTCAGATTACAGAATACATTTTAATAAAGCAGCGTCACCATTACTCATCTCGCGACGCGGGTTGATACAAAGCCCTGTTAAGTACCAATGTCTCTACTATTGTTTGTTGTCAATCTCTCATCCAAGACATTAACAAATAAGTTGTCTCTGCCTCTTTGTATTCTCAGACACAGGTTGTCGCTTCATTTTCATCTCCACTGGGAACATCTTGGGGTCCTCCCCTGTCTTGGCGTCCCCTCCCTAAAAAAAGGGGTGTCTTTCTCGGTGTATTATCTCCCTGTGACAAATCACTTTCTGATGTAGAGTTACTGTAAATTGTGATTTATGTTGTATAAGATAATTATCTCCTATCCTCCTCCCATGATTTCCAGTGTTCCCGTCAGGAATTAACCTGGTCATTCAATAATCCAGGCTGTGTGATTTATGCTTTCAAGTTTCCTTTGCTTTGTTTCGTCTTTATGTAGCGATGATTTGTATCCAGTTATCTATAAAATGTCTGTAAATCTTCGTTATTCAATAAACAAAGTAATCTAGCTTTGTAAATGGGAATATCCTCCCTGGTTTTACAAATCTGTCTATAAACTTTCAGTCAGCAGTTTTATGAGATCTAAATGACATGTTATGGATTTTTTTTGCAAACCCATATACTGTACATTTCCTGTTGTCGTTACATTATAATATAGTGAATTCACAATCGAAAAATGAGGATAACCATTTAACAGTAACTTGATGGGGATTAATAATACTAATATGCTATCATGACAACACTATAGCATCCCTACTTGTAGCTGTAATATTGTAATGTAACTGTAAACTTAGAAAGTAACAATAATGTTGGAACAATACATTACAGAATTAACCCTGCGTTACCCATTGTATTCAAGCCCTGTAGAGCAGAGCATCATAGGGGAGGAGAGGGGGCGTGGAAACTCTAGTTTTGGGCTCCCGGGAAGCCTTTGGCGACCCTGCTCTTGACAATCTGTAGGACTCACATTTCATGCTTGATCGCAGAACATTTTAGATGTATGTGTTGCACCCCGAGCACTGAAGCTGTTAAGTGTGCTAGCATGTAAGATGTTATTGTCACGTGTTTAGTGTCTGTGAAGCTGCCTGTGCATGTCTCCCGCAGATGGGAACAGTCTCCTGCCCTTTATTAACTGAGCTGGAGACTGAGGGTTTTGTGAGCTGCTCTTGATTTGTGTTTGGCAAAGTCCTGATTAGTCACACCGCTGCCTCCGGCCACTGACAAAATTAGCCTTTTTATTACAACACATCCTGGTTTAAATTCCATTTTTATTTCCATGTTCTCTGTGGATTTGCGGCGCACATTAACCAGTCCTCTGCCAAGAGAGGTCAGAAATGGACTTTCTTGGCAGTTTGTTTTTCCAAAGAAGCAGAGCCCAGGGGGTTAAACGCTCTTACCATGCTTTAAATGACATGTTGAGAATGGCGAGACATGTTTGTATGCAGTGTGTTCACAGTACCAGCCCATGCTACAGCTTCAGATCCACAGGGGGTGTGCTTCTGTAGGACGGGAAGAGGTGATGCTTACAATTCTTGAACTGCCATAACGTAGCGATACCGCTCTTTATAACAGAAGAACATAATTGTATTAAATGTCGTGGTCACCCATATTTTAAAGGTGATTTAAAGGACATGCTATATTTATAATACACGAAGAGGGAAGTAGACTTTTTAAAAAGAGATCTTTTCTATAAGAATTGGAAGTTTGGAGGATGAGGAAGGAACATTTTTATCAGAAGGGGAGCATGCTGCATTATCTAAGGATGCAGAGTATCTTATACATCTTTATAAAATAGAAGTTTGACTTAATCTAGCTCCTACCTGCGGGGCCCACAGGAAATCACAGAAGGGGGTGGTCTCCTCACAGCAGCAGTTATTTTTAGGGGCTAAAGGTCAGCGGTGGGCAGTATGGGGCAGCAGCCTCCAGTTTTTTTTAGAGACCCAATAGTGTTTCACATCTAAGGCCTGGGACATAGTAAGTTTAAGCGTCGCTGAGGCGGGCTGAGCCGCGCTGAGCAGATGCACAAAGCCCCTGCATCTGTCATCAGCGCGACTATAGTTTCCCCCTCCGCATGCGTGCTGATGCGTGCGGAGGCTGAGAAACTTGAAACACACAGGCAGGTTTTAAATTTACCGCTCGGGGAAGCGGAGGAGCGGTCACGTGACTGCTCCCATCCAATGGGAGCGGGGGACTAGCCCCACCTCCCGCTCCGCCTCCTGGCACACCTCCGCTCCATCCCCTGAGCGTGCTCACTGCCTCGCCTGCAAGGACAGAAAAAAGCCCCATTTTCAGCAGGCGAGGCAGAGCAGGAACGCGCCTCAGCGAGCTTCAATGTACTATGTCCCAGGCCTTAGAAGACGAATGTTCAGACAGATGAAGCCATGAAGTTGTGGACACTCAACCAAGCAAAGCACCTTTAACCCCTCCACTACTGGATGAACCTGCAAAGCATTGAGAGGCAGTGTTGAGAATAGTGATGGAGGATTTGCATGCTTGATTACTGATCTACCTGATGGAAAATCAAAGCTAAATAAGAGTGCAAATTGCTTCTGCAGAATACTGTATATGCATATGTAACGGTTTTTCTGGCCCGGCCTGACCCACCCAATCTCACATCCTGTGGTCTAACCGGAACCCCATTACAGTGTGGATATGTCATATGGTGCACCTGCTGGCTAAAGGACTCCTGAGTCTCCCGCATGATGGTGTGTGGGGAGAACCGTCAGACAGGCAGTGAGGTTAGTGTGCTGAGTCTCACCTAGTTACAGTGCAGCGCCTCCACCTCACCAGGGTCCCGGCGTCCGCATGGGGATGATCCTGGCGAGGAACTCCTCCGTGGTGCTCCTCTCTGTACACTCATTCCAGATAGATACACGAGAGGGTTTCTGACTGAACTCATCTTTATTGACACGGCAGGGCAACTGCCCTCCACAAGGAGTATCTTCAGCCGCTCATCTCGCCAGTGCTCCCTTTAGTTAGGTAGGTCACCCAGATCAGGGATTCACTATTCCCGCAGGAATCACTGTCCTGTGCCAGGTCCCTGGACACAGCCTCCCATGGAGTACTATAACATAACTGACAGAACTCCTCCTCAGCTCTGACAAGAGCTGGAACTCCACAACAACTTTGCAGCAACTCAACTACTTTGCAACTCCACATACACACTAACTTTAGAACACAGTGCTGTGCCTTATGTAAGCTTCTGAGGCTGACACATCTCTGACATCACTAACCATGGAGTCAGAGCATGTGACCAGTCCCAGCCATACACAGAGCACCCCACCAGGGTGTGAGGGGAAACCTCCATAATTACTGCTGGCATGCCCACACTTACCAGGCCTTACTGCCAGCAGGAGAGATGACTGTAGGCATTTTACATGACCGCTACATTCACTCTATGTTTGTGAACATTTTCCCTATGCTCCACACTCGCATCAGGGTGTCTATTCTTTTTCCGCCTTCTTACCTACAATGGCGCTCCCCCTATTGGTTAAGTACAGCTCTATAGTTTCTGGAGCCACAATTCCCTATTGTCCTCAATTTCATCCATCAGGGGCTCCGGAACATAGGGATACTCCAAACATGGGATTTTTTATATTTTTTGACTATTATAGCCCTCTCCGCTACTAACCCGGTCAGATCAGCATACTGCCCTCCCAGGTAACACCCATGATAGGGGTCTCGGATCAACTGGATCTGAAAGGGTGTCGGGACCCATGGGCGCTATGTCTCTACGCTCCAGCTGGAACCACCTCTCCGTAATTCCCTGTCCCTTGCTCGGGTTGTAAACTCTCTTCTCCACCAGAAATCTACCACGTCCTCCCGCCGGATGAGGAACCGAGTCGGTCCATCCATGGGAGTACCCCTAAATAGTGGAGCCCAAAGGGTCTCCCTTAAAGGGATTAAGCCCTGGTTCCCTGTCATCATCAAACGAAAACACCCCTGGACCTTGTGGATCGCGGTTTGGACCACCTTGATGACCCCGGAGCCTTTACTGCCGGTTGGGTGGCTGTACCCGCCACCCAATCACTCACCGTGAGCACCTTCCGTAGCTCCACTGAGCTGCCTTCCCAGTCCGTTTTTTTCCCCCCCAAAGGTATGTCCACAAGTTCCAAGCTGGGCGGTGAACCCGGTGGACCGTTGTGAAGGGGTGTAGGGGCAGAGTTAAGAGGGAGTGGGTTGGGTATAGGGGATGGGACGGGACACCCACGGGGTTACGACCGCTCCTGGCTGTCCGTAGATGGTCCAAGGATGATGTCTCACCCTCTCAGTCCTGACACCGTTTTTCCATTTCTGGGCAATACGACGCGGTCGGGGGCCTTCCCCCCAATCGCCGAAGCGTCGCTGCATCCCCTTCCTGGGTTCCGCCGTCGCCACCGGAAAGTGACGTTTCCCGGAACCGGGAAGCGTCGCCATCTGCGGACCCCCAGCGGGGATCTTCTTTCCACGACGACATCCGGTTTGCTCGCCGTCGCCACCGGAAGTGATGCCGTCCCTCCCGTGCGCGTTGGGCCTGGCGCGGCCCTTCCAGCGCTTCGCCGTCTTGTGACCAGGTAAGAATAGGGCTTTTGGCTTACCTCCGCAGGGGTGTAGGCGTCTCTCTCCCATCTCCGCCAGGTCCTGGGATGGCGGAACTCGCGGTCGGATCGCCGATATGGGGGGACGTCCGGTCACTCACCCCACGGGCGTCGTTCTTCCCGTCTGTCTTTTCCGCTCCTCCGTTCTTGCGCCAGCAGCAGCGAGGTCCTCATCAGAGTAGTCCCCTCGCCCCGACCTAGGGGTCGCGGGGCGGGGGGTGAGGATGATAAGTCTCTTTGCCCCTGTCTCGGGTTTAATCCAGCCGCCCTCAATGGCCAGGAAGTAGAACGCCGAGAGGAAGGGATCGGGACCGGGTTCATCAAGAGCGACCGGGGAAGAAGAAGAGAAGCCCTGTAACATCAATACGGGGTGGTCAGCAGACGTTTGGGACGAATGTGGGCATTGGCCACAGATACAAAGTCCGCAATGAGGGCAACGTGCCATCGTTTCACAGTACCTCCGGGCAGCCCGCATTGTAGGCAGAGCCCGACCACCGTCTCTGTATTGGCCACCCTCACTACCAGCACCCCGCCGGGCACTGAGTAGGGGGGTGGAGACCATAGTGCCACAGTGGAGGAGCAGGCCATTCTTGGTACAGGAGTCACTTCCTGTACACAGGTCTCTCCTTCTCTGTGGTTTCTCGCAATGAATGGTGGGAAGTTGCTGGATCCGCCACTCCCCCGCTTCGGCTCCTCCTTCTCTGACAGAGTTGGAACCCGCCCCCAGGGGTTGCAATAATGGGCGGGTCCCACAGGGGAATATCATGCCCCTTAACTAAGACCGCTCCTCTCAGTCCTGGTGGGCGCGGCTAGCGTTTTCGCGCCAATTTCTCTCAGAGCTGGATTCCTTTCCCGCGGCTAGTTCCCGCCTTCTCCTTGCAGCAGCTTTTTGCACAAGGTACGCTTTCTTGCAATTCCCTCCACGGCCGGAACTACTTTTGGTAGTGGCGCCGTTTGGATATCAGCCCTGGGCCCAGTGGGTGCATCCCCACCGGCCTAATTGAAAGTCACTCCCCTGGTAGAAATCAGGGGAGGGTCCCATAAACTCAACGGTTGACTCAGCACAGGGGTGAATTAGAATGTCCATCCGGCGCAGCCATAGCTTTCGGCCATGCCCCCCATCAGGCGGGGCTCTGCTGTTCGCGCCATTCCGGCCAGCCTGTGGCAAGTCCTGCAGCAGCCATTTTTTCTGCGCCTGGCCCATGCGGTTTCCCTAGCAAGAGGGAACCGCCATTTTGGGTTTACTTTTGAGCTCAAAAAGTCTATCTGTTTGCTCTCCTCACGGGGTTTCCCCCAATTATGACAATTTCCTCACACTCTTCAAGGGTGGCCCCCTGCTGTCCCAGGCAGGATAAAACGGGGCAGCCACAGCCTTTGCTCCGCTCAGAGCAAACTCGGTTAAAGACATTCAGCGACAGTTGCTCTCTAGTGGGTTGCACGCCACAGGGTGCCCTCCCCATCAGCCTCTGTCCGCCATTTTACGTTCTCCGCGCCACGCGGACCTCCACTTTCATAACAGTTGTCGTACATGAGGTCCACTCTGCGGGGCAGCACCACACCGGTACAACAAAGATTAGTTCAGATGCACCACACATGTGTACTTTCTAGGTGTGACTCAGGGTTGCACTACCTCAGGCTAGGTCACTCTCTCAGTGTTGCTGTGACTCCTTCCTCCAGTCTGTGCTCCCTACGGTGAGTGTTGGAATGGCTAGGTACTCTGGTGGCTCTGCCATGCAGTACTTGGGGGTCTACCTGTTGGTAGCTAGGCAGACCTCTCCAGGAATCCTGACCAGTAACAGGCTGTCCCTTCTGGCATCCTACCAACTAGCACTGCCTCAAGGTGACTCGGTCAGCTATAGCCGCTCCCAGACCTCACTCCCTTCAGGCCCTAGGTTGTCCCTGCGAACTGACAATATCCCGTCAGCCCCTGACACACCCCTAGGTCCGTCCCTACTCGCACAAAGTGGCAGCAGACACTCTCCTGTTTCCAAGTGACCTAGCTAAAAGCCTGTCCGTTTGACGGATCTGATTCAGCAGCTCGCCTCCAAATGTAACGGTTTTTCTGGCCCGGCTGACCACCCCCCAATCTCACATTGGCCCCTGTGGTCTAACCGGACCCCATTACAGTGTGGATATGTCATATGGTGCACCTGCGGCTAAGGACTCTGAGTCTCCCGCATGATGGTGTGTGGGGAGAACCCGTCAGACAGGCAGCTGGGTAGTGTGCTGAGTCTCACCTAGTTACAGTGCAGCGCCTCCACCTCACCAGGGTCCGGCGTCCGCATGGGGATGATCCTGGCGAGGAACTCCTCCGTGGTGCTCCTCTTGTACAACTCATTCCAGATAGATACACGAGAGGGTTTCTGACTGAACTCATCTTTATTGACACGGCAGGGCAACTGCCCTCCACAAGGAGTATCCTCAGCCGCTCATCTCGCCAGTGCTCCTTTAGTTAGGTAGGTCACCCAGATCAGGGATTCACTATTCCCGCAGGAATCACTGTCCTGTGCCAGGTCCCTGGACACAGCCTCCCATGGAGTACTATAACATAACTGACAGAACCCTCCTCAGCTATCCAAGAGCTGGAACTCCACAACAACACTTTGCAGCAACTCAACTACTTTGCAACTCCACATACACATAACTTTAGAACACAGTGCTGTGCCTTATGTAAGCTTCTGAGGCTGACACATCTCTGACATCACTAAACATGGAGTCAGAGCATGTGACCAGTCCCAGCCATACACAGAGACCCCACCCGGGTGTGAGGGAAACCTCCATGATTACTGCTGGCATGCCCACACTTACCAGGCATT
>WSYH01002629.1:0-62979 GCA_036426205.1 Ascaphus truei | reverse complement strand
ATTTCTTCCCCCTGGTGAATCCCATCGACCTCGTGGGACCTAAATTTGCATACCTCTTTCCAGGAAGCACTGCCAACACAAAACATATTTAGGTTAACATCCATACAAATTTTCAGCATATTGTAAACATGACTTCAGTACATATGAATACAGTCATCGCCCAAGCCGCCCCGACCAGCAGCCACAGACCCGCAGGATGCGTCAGTACCCCCTAAAATAGTGATCTGGGTCAGGTTTCCTCACTCTCCCGGTTACCCATATCCAGGACCGTAACATAATAATGCCTAGGTGATCCTCTCTCTGGCACATAGGTCACTCATGTTTGTGAACATTTCTCCTATGCTCCACACTCGCATCAGGGTGTCTATTCTTTCTTCCGCCTTCTTACCACAATGGCGCTCCCCCTATTGGTTAAGTACAGCTCTATAGTTTCTTGGAGCCACAATTCCCTATTGTCCTCAATTTCATCCACAGGGGCTCCGGAACATAGGGATACTCCAACCCATGGGATTTTTTATATTGACTATTATAGCCCTCTCCGCCCTACTAACCCTGGTCAGATCAGCATTACCTGCCCTCCCAGGTAACACCCATGATGGGGCTCATCCGGATCAACTGGATCTGACAGGGGGTCGGGACCCATGGGCGCTATGTCTCTACGTCCAGCTGGAACCACCTTCTGTAATTCCCTGTCCCTCTGCTCGGGTTGTAAACTCCCTCTCTCCACCAGAAATCTACCACGTCCCGCCGGATGAGGAACCGAGTACGGTCATCCATGCGGAGTACCCCTCAATAGTGGAGCCACCACCGGGTCTCCTTAAAGGGATTAAGCCCTGGTTCCTGTCATCATCAAACGAAAACACCCCTGACGACCTTGTGGATCGCGGTTTGGACCACCTTGATGACCCCGGAGCCTTACTGCCGGTTGGGGTGCTGACCCGCCACCCTCATTCTCTCCTCCCCGTGAGCCACCTTCCGTAGCTCCACTGAGCTGCCTTCCCCAGTCCGTTTTTCTCCCCCCCAAAGTATGTCCACAAGTTGATGAGTGGGAGCTGCATGGGTGCTGGCGTGGGCTGAGTCGTAGGGGCATAGTAGGGCAGGGTTGGGTATAGGGGCATGGGACGGGAACACACGGGGTTACGACCCGTCTGGCTGTCCGTTAGACTGGTCCAAGGATGATGTCTCACCCTCCTCAGTCCTGACACGTTTCCATTTCTGGGCAATACGACGCGGTCGGGGGCCTTCCCAATCGCCGAAGCGTCGCTGCATCCCCTTCCTGGGTTCCGCGTCGCCACCGGAAGTGACGTCCTCCCGGAAACGGAAAGCGTCGCCACATCTCGCGTGGACCCCCATGCGGATCTCTTCTTCCACGAGACATCCGGTTTGCTCCGCCGTCGCCACCGGAAGTGATGCCGTCCCTCCACGTGCGCGTTGGGCCTGCGGCGCGGCCTTCCAGCGCTTCGCCGTCTGTTGTGACCAGGTAGAAGATAGGGCTTTTTGGCTTACCCGTCGCAGGGGTGTAGGCGTCTCTCTCCCATCTCCGCCAGGTCCTGGGATGGCGGAACTCCGTCGGTCGGATCGCCGATCTGGGGGGACGTCCCGTCACATCACCCCCACGGGCGTCGTTCTTCCCGTTGTCTTTCCGCTCCGTTCTTGCTACCGCCAGCTCAGGAGGTCCTCATCAGAGTAGTCCCTCGCCCCGACCTAGGGGTCGCGGGGCGGGGGTGTTGGTGAAAGTCTCTTTGCCCCTGTCTCGGGTTTAATCCAGCCGCCTCAATGGCCAGGACCCAGCCGACTTGACCGGCTCCAGGTCCCTGTCTCCGGTGACTGCGCGGTACTGCCAGCAGGAGAGATGACTGTAGGCATTTTACATGACCGCTACACATATAAATCATGAGAACGTACATTATTGTGCACTGAATTCATATGCAGTGGCTGTATACTTGCTGTGTCTGTAAGAATTGTGTTTTGTGTCCCAATCAAAAGGGGACGTCTGGGCAAGCTATTGCAGATCCTGAAAGAGTACAGGTCGTACTGAGCAGCGAGTGACAGAGGAACATTGAGAAAAATGAGTTTGGTTGATGGAGAGCTCAACAGAGCTGTGAATGGTGAGGCCAACAATGAAGGGATGCTACGGCAGGGAGGTTCCCGTTACAAAGAACAGCACTGGCAGGTCTCTGGGGTTCAGTACCAGCTCAGAATCTGCAAAGTGATTAAATATTACCTCCTACATATTTGTCTAGACCAGGTATGAAGATCACAAATAGAGGAAAAGAGCTCTCCTTGGATAGGTTCTTGGTTTTCTATTTCCATGAAAACCCGGTAGAATACAGTATGATGGAAAGTAATACTGTATGAGCATCACAGAATCCTCATATCGTCCGTGTGAACACTACAATGTTTGAGAGGCCTTGGGAATCAGTGAGACACATCTCATTTAAGAGAATTGGGCATGATAAGTATGCCCCTCCTTCCTAATATGCCTAATATGTTGACACGGTTTATTCCATACCATCATAATCTCCTATATTTTTTGTTGTTCTATTCCTGAGCCACCCATCTCACTTCCCAGGGCTCCTGGTTCTATTCACCACAGTTATGTGCTTGTAATGAATGAGTGGGCTTTAAGCTGGAGAAAGTGTCATTGGGATAAATAAGGCACTGAAGGAGATTGACAACAAGGGACTTTATATACTTCATTTTAAATTAAATTGCTCCTGTCTAAGTGGTTTAACACAGCAGTAGCTGTTGAGGAATCAATTAATTAATCAATTAATATTAACAGTCAATCAGATGGCCCTGCTGGCCATTGAGAGCACATTTTACTAACGGTCATTGTTTTAATTCGTAATGTTTTTAATTAATCCATTCTCTTTACTGAGAAAACCACAGAATAACAGATGTGACCAAGATGTCCGCGCTCCATAAAGAGCAGATAACCTGAGTCTGAAGTGAATGTACAGGGCTTGTATGATGATAGAGTACATTTAGAGGCAGGATATACAGACATTTGTGAATTGTAGGCTCAAAATGTAAAGCAAAGTGCTCCTAGTCTTCTGAGTGAGGAGGAGCATTAAGAGGCAAGGTTAATCTCTCTGCTTCTCCTTTAATAGCACAAACTGAAAAAAAAAAAATATATATATATATATATATAGGATACATTTTTCACTTCAACCTGATATATTTTATACTTCCTAGTATTTTATTTTGAAGTGGCACTAATATTAGGCGCAGATCTATTCGTATAATTTATAGCACAAGGAATCATTGCGCCAAACTGTTTACAATCAAATTGTTTGTGCCTATGGATGTAGTACCTATACTTTCTTTTAGAGGTATTCATGGATATTCTGCAACAACATTAACCATTGAATCCTATGGAAACCAGTCAGAGTTATGCTTATGGGGTCTAGGACAGTGAGCTGTGGCCAGGACTGTCCAGGCCACCGCAGATGACCCAGGGAGTCTGGGGGATTCTGGGCCATTTTGGGTAATGATGATAACTGCAACCTAGTACTGAAACCCCTAATCCTAACGCCAAACCATTAAAACTATATTCCTAACCTTAAATCCCACATCCATCCCAGCTGTTCAATCCTATTAGGACCGCAGTCTCTCCTACTTGTGAAACCTCTGCCTCTTAGCATTGTCTTCCTGCCTGTGCATTTTCTGAGCATCCCGCAATCTCATACTGAAAGGTATCATGGAGCCGGAAACAGTGGTTCTGTTTATGAATTAAGAAGAGCATCATCCTTCAAGCAAAAGCTTTAGAATATATTTATGCAACATGAGTGGGTTTTTTTTGGGGGGGGAGGGGTGTGTAGAGGGAGAAAGGGGGTGGCCCGGGATTAAAGGGGTTACACCCCATTTGGCCATCCCCTGACCTCACCAGGGAGACAAGGGGTTAACTGGTCTGAGACCCAGAACTGTGATTCAACCCCTGTTATAACCTGTAAATGTGTATTTCCCTGTTTCCCCTGTTTTATGGTAACATCTGGTCTGCAGCCCACACACACTGGGATCCATCCGGGAGCACAAGGGTTAATAGTTGTATAGTGATTATAGCCCTTTGTGTAATTTTCCCGCCTTTTCAGGCACCATTTTGCAGGTTCCCATAGGCAGCCATTAGGGCTCAATGCTTTCTAATGGTGAATCTTGCTGTGGAGTCCTGTTCCTGAGAAGACCAGCAGATGGCGTCAGAGAGGGAGAGCGGCGGTTTCCCATTGAAAGTCAATGGGCTCATTGACTTCAATGGAGAAATCCTCGAGAGAGCTTTCCAGGAACGAGTTAGCTGCCGTCCAAACCGCTTAACCGCAAAGCGGATACATTTTCAATAGGAGAGCTTTGATCACTTACAAGTCAAGTTCAACGACAAGTGGCGTGGGAATAAACAGTTCTAGGGCCCCTAGGAATAAAATTCTTTCTGTCCCTAGTACCTAGACCTCCCCCCACTCGACCACAACCTGGTCCCTGTATCCTGGACCCCCGATAAGGGTCGAACCGAGAAGAGCGGGCCGTGCCATAGGTTCCAATGGCGGCGGCAGAAACAGCTCAAGAAAACGGCTAAGTGTCAAATGCTGAATTTTGGTATTCCATAGCTCCGGTTCCGGAGGGCCCAGAGAGTCAGGGTTTGGGGTATCTGTAGCCACTGCTCCGGCATCGCTGCAGAACCATCCTTGACCCTCTTGGACCAACCCGATGGAGAATGGACCCCCTTGATGGTTCGGGATTTTTCCCATAGACTCCAATGGCGGCCAAACCCCATTGACCGGCTACGGCAGAAAACTCCCATTGACTTCAACGGCGGCATCGCCCCGTTGAAAGTCTATGGCAGGGATTCCCATAGCCGCCAACGGCGGCGGTTTGCCATTGAAAATCTATGGCGGCGAAGCCGTTGTTTTCAATGGGGATTTAGTGAAAAACCGTGATTTCATTTACAACGGAGATTTGTGTATTAAAATGTAAAACGGTTTTAAGTGTATTTGTGTATCTCCGGTTTCCCAGGTTCGTAGTCAGGTCGCAAATTGGACCATAGGGTGTCCCAGTTCCGGCATTGAGAACTGGGAAGTTTGGACCTGCTGGACCCAAAGGAACCGGATATTTTAATATGTTCATGTTTTATCCAACCTACTGTATTCCGAGATATGGGTAAAACTCAGAGGAAATTCCTTTGCATACCAGGGTAGCATATGGCCAGAAAAGCGACCCAATGTCTAGGACCTGAGTATGTTTCAAAGGATTTTGTCACCTCCACTGTTTGCATGAGGGTGGAGACTACTCAAACCAGAGCAGTCTTCAAGTGTTCCATTTCACACCTCACAAAAAAGGATTTCCTGCCAGGTACTCCATTTGGTAGACTAGCTGGCATTCCTGATATAGAGGAGGGGTTATAGAAATGGAATCCCAGAGCTCTACTGCGCATATACCAACTAGCCGGGGGCATGGGTCAAAAAGTGTTCCCACGTTAACCACTGGCTGGAGTTAATTGAAAGCCAATCCACGGTACTCAATGTTAAGGATAGGGCACAAAAGGTTTATAAACTGATGTCCACCCTGTATCCTTTGTCTTCAATTTATCATCTGAATGCTACCTGATTGCGAGTGAATTGCTATGCTCCATACTTCTCATTCCCCAACCCCAAAGTAAGTGTACTTCTTGTTTGTTACTGTATTATTCGTGTGTTCACCTATCCAAAGGAATAAATATACTTTATTATATCTAAGACTCGTCCCAGTTCAGACCCAGTGATAAATATATATCATCTGTTATATATATTTATGTGTGACCTTATACAGCCTGCCATAATCTCACCGTGACAGGGTGTTTAACAGAAGTTGATGTTTGGAAATGCTTTGTTGGTATATACATTCACAGCATGGCATGACTGTGATCCTTCTTATCAGGGGAAGTCTCAGACAGGAAAAAACACTCCAACGCACAGCGAAAAATAGAGTGGGTCCCACATCAGAATACTGATAAAAATGTACTCTTTATTGGTCCATGTTTAAAAAAAACGGAGGTAAGTACCCTCCTACGCATTTCGTACCTGGTGGTACTTTACCAAGGAGTGATATGTTCACCCTATACCAGCCTTTAAGTACTCTTTAGGCTATCCCTGTTCGTGCCAAAAAATTGCACTCTAATGGACACGCCCCCAAGCGCAGTGACGTCAGACGCACATGCGCATGCGCACCCTTGCGCAGTGACGTCACGCGTCCTGACGCGCATCCCCACCGCCCCTCTGTCCCCGTCATGGCAACCAACCCGCAATCCTCCTGATTAGAGGCAGAAGAGTGACGGGCCCATCCCCGCGGCAGCCCTTCTGTCTGGAGGATGCGGTTTGGTTGCCATGACGGGGACAGAGGGGGTTGCTGCGCAAGGTGCGCATGCGCATAGTGCGTCTGACATAACTGCGCTTGGGGGCGTGTCCATTAGAGTGCAATTTTTTGGCGCGAACAGAGAGATGAGCCCTATTTTAAAGAGTACTTAAAGGCTGGTATAGGGTGAACATATCACTCCTTGATAAAGTACCACCAGGTACGAAACGCGTAGGAGGGTACTTACCTCCGTTTTTTTAAACATGGACCAATAAAGATTACATTTTTATCAGTATTCTGGTGTGGGACCCACTCTATTTTTAGCTGTGCGTTGGAGTGTTTTTTCCTTTGGATTTCCCTTCATTCTCCTGGTTGCACGCCTATCAAGATACACAGGGCTGGGGCAATACTATATGTGAGTACAATATTACCTTATGTTTACCTTAGGACTCTCCCAATGAGGCTTTAGGTCTGATTTTCGTTAATCTCAGCCTTTAACCTTCAGGGACAGAGATATCCTACTATTGGTGTATATAGTCACAAAGTGCTATGGTTATTATTACATAACTCACTAGCCCCAGTTACCTACCCTTTGCATCTTCTTAAAAGACTTATATCATTTATCAAGATTGGATACAAATGTTGGAGCGCATATCACTAATCTACTCTAGAAGTCTCAGACAGGCCTGGATTTCATTCCATGTAGAGCTCTGTGCAATTTGCTTTGGAAACCTCCATTGTGATGAGAAATATAAAACCAGAGCTGGCTTAACCACTCCATGTTATGATCCTTATGACCCCTTGCTCTATAGCAGGACCGTACCTCAGTGCCCATTCCCTGCAGTGTAATATGTACTGTATGTATATCTTTATTTATATAGCGCCATCTATGTACAAAGCCCATCACAGCAGTAATACACGTGACATAATAATACAACACACAATGGGAATAAGCGCTTCATAAATAAAAGTAACATTAGAAAAAGGCGTCCATGTCCTGAAGAGCTTACAATCTAAGTGGTAGTAGGAAGAACTTAGAGACAGTAGGAGGGTGTGCTGGTAAGTGCGTCTGCAAGGGGCCAAGGTCGATGTATGAGGTGTATAGTATCAGCCACGGAGCTACCCATATGCTTCGTTAAAGACGTGTTTTATGATGGGTCTTAAAGATGGAAATAGAGGGTGCCAGTCGGATGTTGAGGGGAAGGGCATTTCAGAGATGTGTGGCAGTGAGTGATTTAGATACACCGGAGAGTACTTTAGATACAAAGGGGTGGAGAGAAGATATCATTGAGCAGAATGCAAGAGTGGGGATGGTGTATAGTGAGAAATTAGGGCTGAGATATAAGGTGGGGCAGAAGAGTGTAAAGCTTTAAAAGTAAGGAGGATAATTGTGTGTGGAATACGGGATGTGATAGGAAGCCAGGAGAGAGGGATTCTAGCAGCAGCGTTTAGGATAGATTGAAGGGGAGACATGTGAGAAGCAGGAAGGCCAGACAGTAGAAGGTTACAATAGTCCAGACAGGAGACTAGGGCCTGCGTATCTTGGCAATGTTACGGAGAAAAAAATTACAGGTTTTAACTACATTGTGAATGTGAGGAGAATGAGGGAGGAGTAAAATGTGACCCCTAGGCAGCGTGCTTGTGATACTGAGTGTGATAGTGCTGTCACCAGTAATGCACAGTAGAAGTGGTAGTAGGGCCAGGCTTGGGAGGAAGTATGAGGAGCTCCGTCTTTTATATTTTAAATTGGTGGAGGGCCATCCAGGATGATATAGCGGAGAGACCTTTAGAGACTTTGGTCTGGACAACAAGTGTAAGGTCAGGGGTTGAAATTAAATTTGTGTGTCATCGGCATAGAGGTGATATTTGAACCCAAGAGAGGTGATAAGGTCACCTAGAGAGAGTGTAAAGAGACGAGGTCCCAACACAGACCCCTGGGTTATGCCCACAGAGAGATCGACAGAGGAGGTGGTGTTCACAAACGAAATACTGAAAGTACGACGGGAGAGGTAAGAGGAAATCCAGGATAGAGCTTTGTTACGGATACCAAGCATATGGAGAATGTGAAGAAGAGGGTAGTCCACATTATCAAAAGCTGCAGTGATGTTGAGTAATATGAGCAGAGTGTAATGACGTTTGGGAGCATTGAGGTACTTGGTTATCTTAGTAAGGGCTGTTTCTGTGGAGTAAGCGGTGCGGAAATCAGATTCTAGAGGATCGAGGTGAGAAAATGGAGCAAGCGAGAGAATACAAGACGTAATAGAAAAGGAAGGCTTGGTATGCTTTACAAGATCAGTAAAAAGAATACTTATTCTTCAAGCCAAATTCAGACCTTCAGCTGTCCAGAATCATAAGAAAAACTAAAAATAGCAGGGCACTAATCGGATAAAAAAAAATATATATATATATTATTGGCCAAAAAATGAACAAATGTTTCGGCTGATATCGCCATTTTTCTCGTGCCATATCCTTGAACGGCTGTGATACCAGTCAAAACCGTGGTTCTTTTTTGGCCAATAATAAAAAAAAGTATTTTTTTTTAATTACATTTATTGCCCTGCTATTTTTTTTTATATATATGTTTCCCTATGTTTCATAACATGACCTTATTTTTAACACAGAACCAGAAGAAATATTTAACTGATTAAATTGTGAACAAAGTTCAGACCTATTGTCCCCCAGCTCCTGGATATCTGAACACAATATGTAACATATAATAATGTAATATGTAAAATATAATAATATTCATACCTGCACTGATCCCTCATATCACAAGGTACCAAATAGTGTGCCCAGCATTGCGTCTGTAACACATTTTTATTTCAATAGTAATAGATTTGGGATGCGGATACCTTCAGTCAGCGAAGTGTTTGATGTGAAAAGTACAAAGATCCAGTGACTTCAGTGTCTGAGCAGATTTACCTTCATCCCCTGGGTTTCTGTGTGGCCATCTGCTGCGCTTTTGTAGTTCGACTTAAAACAAATGGATTGAAAATGTTTTTAACGCGTTTTATTGGTCTCTTCTGTACGATATTCCGTGTCTCTCTGTGTTATCTGTGCCCAGTGTGTACTGTCCATAAGTGTAAACAATTCTGTGAAGCGTGAAAATAGAAACAATAATAAGTGTGAGGAATAAGTAAAATGAATGTGAGGGTAATGGTTAAAGTGCATCTGTTCAAGCTGAGGTGTCTGCCTGCTGCTATCTATCCACCATTCTGTGAACATGTTCACTGTGGGGAATGTACGTGGCAGAGCAGTGTGTACAATGGTTACGGAATCTCTTTACATGTGTGCCATATCTGTACATCTAATGACCTTGTGGCATATGTATGAACATATTTTGTCATAAATGTTTGCTGACAAGTAATCCGATGCACTTTTTATTTTTTTTATGTTCCATTTTTATTGGTATATTTACAGCTTTCACAAGGGTAAAAATCAAGGATGTGCAGTATATAAGGAGACAGAAATTAAAAGGGGGGTGGGCAAAGTAAGTGAGAGGGGAGGGGGAAGTAACATCAGAAGCAGTCCTCTTATACAAATTCTACACCTTAAGCCAGAGATATGGGGAAACACCTAAAGGAATCAGCGCACTCTCACAGAAGCAAAGTGTGATGGTTCAGACCCGGCATGACTGTGGGTTATCCAAGGTTGCCAGTCTCTCTGGAATTTAGCAAAGGAATAATTGTCTTTCACTAAGCAAGTCCGCTTTTCCATTTGACATGGGTACAAGACCTTGTTTCTGATTTTGGAACGGAATGTCTCATTGCTTCCACAGGGCTGCTATCCCTACACTTGACTTGCAACAATTTTGTGCCAAAAAAAGCCGTTTGCGACGCTCAGCACATAGGCCTGGGTGTTTCCGTGCATGAAACTGTCATCTCTCTCTCTTTCTATATCTATAATCAAGAACGAATAGACGATACCGTTTTGTGTGTGTGTATGTATATGTCTATGTATGTGTGGAAAAGAAAGTACACCCTCTTTGAATTCCATGGTTTTACATATTATGACATAATAACAATCATCTGTTCCTTAGCAGGTCTACAAATTAGGTAAATACAACCTCAGATGAACAACAACACATGACATATTACACTGTCATGATTTATTTAACAAAAATAAAGCCAAAATAGAGAAGCTGTGTGTGAAAAACCAAGTACACCCTTACTGCTTCCATAGGAATTAAGATGCTAAGTAGAAGACAGGTGCTGCTAATCAAATGCCCTTGATTCATTGATCATCAGCAAGTGTGACCACCTCTATAAAAGTCGGCGTTTTAGCTGTTTGCTGGTCTGGAGCATTCAGATGTGTGTTAACACAATGCCAAGGAGGAAAGACATCAGCAATGATCTTAGAGAAGCAATTGTTGCTGCCCATCAATCTGGTAAGGGTTATAAGGCCATTTCCAAACAATTTTTAAAGTCCATCATTCAACAGTGAAAAAGATTATTCAAAAGTGGAAAACATTTAAGAAAGTTGCCAATTTTCCCAGGAGTGGACGTCCCTGCAAATTCACCCCAAGGTCAGACCGTGCAATGCTCAGAGAAATTGCAAAAACCCCAAGAGTTACATCTCAGACTCTAGAGGCCTCAGTTAGCATGTTAAATATTAAAGTTCATGACGGTACAATTAGAAAATGACTGAACAAGTATGGTTTGTTTGGAAGGGTTGCTAGGAGAAAGCCTCTTCTCTCTAAAAAGAACTTGGCAGCACGTCTTAGGTTTGCAAAGTTGCATCTGAACAAACCACAAGACTTCTGGAACAATGTCCTCTGGACAGACGAGACCAAAGTGGAGATGTTTGGCGAAAACCAAACACCGCATATCAGCACAAATACCTCATACCAACTGTCAAGCACGGTGGTGGAGGGGTATTGATTTGGGCTTGTTTTGCAGCCACAGGACCTGGGAATCTTGCAGTCATTGAGTCGACCATGAACTCTTCTGTATACCAAAGTATTCTAGAGTCAAATGTGAGGCCATCTGTCCGACAGCTAGAGCTTGTTGAAATTGGGTCATGCAGCAGGACAATGATCCCAAGCACACCAGCAAATCTACAACAGAATGGCTGAAAAAGATAAGAATCAAGGTGTTGCAATGGCCCAGTCAAAGTCCAGACCTCAACCCGATTGAAATGCTGTGGCGGGACCTTAAGAGAGCTGTGCATAAACAAATGCCCACAAACCTCAATGAACTGAAGCAACGTTGTAAAGAAGAGTGGGCCAAAATTCCTCCACAATGATGTGAGAGACTGATAGTCATACAGAAAACGATTACTTCAAGTTATTGCTGCTAAAGGTGGTTCTATAAGCTATTGAATCATAAGGTATACTTAGTTTTTCACACATGGCTTCTCCATTTTGGCTTTATTTTTGTTAAATAAATCAAGACACGGTGTAATATGTCATGTGTTGTTATTCATCTGAGGTTGTATTTACCTAATTTTAAGACCTGCTAAGGAACAGATGATTGAATTCTATGGTTTTACATATCAGGACATAATAACAAAGAGGGTGTATTTTCTTTATCACACCACTGTATATAATCAAAATAGACGTGCATGGTGCCTTTGTGTTTGAGACGACGTGTGTGTGTGGGAGAGAGATAGGGACACAGTGCCTGCATGACAGAGAGAGACGGTGCCTGCGTGTGAGGCGGTGCCTGCGTGTGTGAGAGGCAGTGCCTGTGTGTGAGAGGCGGTGCCTGCGTGTGTGTGAGAGGGACGGTGCCTGCGTGTGTGAGAGAGGGACGGTGCCTGCGTGTGTGAGAGAGGGACGGTGCCTGCGTGTGTGAGAGAGGGACGGTGCCTGCATGTGTGAGAGAGGGACGGTGCCTGCGTGCGTGAGAGAGGGACGGTGCCTGCGTGCGTGAGAGAGGGACGGTGCGCGTGGTTGTTGGGAGAGGAGGGAAGGGGAAGCGGTAAGGGGTCGAGGACGAGGGGACGGGGAGTCAGGAGGGAGGCGGAGACGGTACCCGGTGAAGTGAGCCAGGTGGGACAGTGAGAAGGGAAGGAGAAGGAGCGAGGAAGGGAGGGAGAGAGGGAAGTGGGACTGGGGGAGGGGAGAGAGGGACAGTGCCCTGCGTGTGTGAAGAGAGGTGGGAGGTGAAGTGGCGTGCGTGTGAGAGAGGGACGGTGCCTGGTGTGTGAGAGAGGGACGGTGCTGAGGTGTGGTTGAGAGGGACGGTGCCTGGTGCGTGAGAGAGGGACGGTGTTGCTGAGTGCGTGAGAGAGGGACGGTGACCATGCGCTTGGAGTGAGACGAGAAGGGACTACCGTGGGAAGGAGGGCACGAGGAGATGCGTTCCCCTGCAGAGGGAAGGGGCAGAGCGACGGGGCAGGGAGTAGCCCAGGGAATCGGGCGAAATGGAATCGGGCGGGAGAGTGGAGGCCGTCATTACACTATTCTGGTGGGAAGAGTAGAGGGCACCGCGACTTGGCGTATGAGAGGGTAGACGGGGGATCACTGGCGCATGGGAGTTGGGTGACCGTGACCCCTGAGGGAGAGGGGCATACGGACCTGGGAAGCGGGATCCGACTCGAGGGAACCACGGGGGAAAGGAGGGATGCGAGAAGAGGGGACCGCTGGAGGGAAGGGGAAGGAGGGAATTGCGGAATGATCAGAGACGAGGGACAGGGGACAGCGTGCGGGTATATTTCCCCAACTCACCGCCTCACCAGGGACAGGGAGAGAGGGCAACGGGGTGCAGAGAGAGCGTAAAGCCTGGCACAGGGATTGAGAGGGAACCAGGGGAAGGAGGGAGGGGAGAGGGAAGGGGCATCAGGAGCAGCGGAAGGGAGAGAGGGAAGGGGAAGGGAGAGGCATTTCAGGGAGAGCAGGGAACGGGGAAGAGGGAAACGTGGAACCGAGACGAGGCGCACAGGGCCGACGGAGTGTGGAGGGAGTTGAGAGGGAAGGCTGAATGAGTGCAAATCCGTGAGAGAGAGGGACGGTGACTGCGTGCGGTGAGAGAGGACGGAACGTTGACCTCTGCTGGAGACGGCGCTGACGTGAGTCGAGAGAGGACGGTCCTGGGCGGATAGGGACGTATGCGGTGCTGAGAGGAGGGACGGTGACTGTCGTTTGCGTGAGAGGGGGACGGTGACCATGAATGCGCGGTGTGTGACTAGAGAGAGAGAGGAATGTGTGATTGTGGTGTGTGTGTGTGTGTGTGTGGGGGTGGTGGTGGTGTGTGTGTGTGTGTGTGTGTGTGTGTGAGAGAGAGACTGTGTGTGTGAGAGAGACTGAATCTCCCCACAACTAACAAAATTCTCTGGCTACTAAGTATGTTAGATTTTTGTCCTCCCCTGTTGTGTATGTGTGTTATGTGTGTTATGTGTGTTATGTTTATCAAAGCCTTAATTTCTTCTAGCTATCTACCAATTTATTAGGTTTTCATTTTATTGTGAGATTTTTTCATGTATTTTCTAGAGATTATCAATAGTGTATTTCTTATGCGTACATGTTAATGTTATATACATATTTGCCTTTTGATTGATTTGAGGTTTATTACCGTTTTCAATGTGCAGATAATGGTTCGAATACATTTGGCTTTTGAATGTTTATTGCCCAATTTGTTGCCTGGTAACAGCATGGTATTTTCGAGCTGTTCACAGGCAACAAAGAGGTATAGAGGTACTCACACCCTCGTTTTCATTATACCCCGGATGAAATCACGTGTCTTGTGACGAAAGGCATCGTGTGTGATGTCATTACGCCAGCAGGAGACAGTGAAGTTTATCGGCAGGTGGATAATTTGATGGTAAAGAACTTGCAAGAACGCCAGCGGACCCCCATGTGAATGTGGCATGCCCACTTCTTGCGGGTTGCCCCCGAATACCCCCTGTGGACCCCCTGTTAATGTGGCATGCCCACTTCTTGCGGGATGCCCCCGTGTGAATGTGGCATGCTGTCTTCTTGCGGGTTACCCCCGAATACCCCCCAGCGAGCCCCCGTGTGAATGTGGCATGCTGTCTTCCTGCGGGTTACCCCCGAATACCCCCCAGCGAGCCCCCGTGTGCATGTGACATTCTGACTCATGTTTCTATGAGTTGTTTTCTCAAAAGCCATTTTTATACATTTCCTCACGAGTGCGCATCAACTCAAGGTTAATCTTTTATATTAAAGAATACACACACACACGCACACACATCCTTACATACAAAAGTCTTCTTCTTGGGGTTACTCATTGACCTTGAGAAACACAGTGCTGTGCTCACTTGTTATTCAAACCTTCCTGTACAGAGCTATCCATTAACAATATAGTCTCTCTATACCTGCAAAGGAAGCACGTCATCTCTGTGTCAATCTGCAGATGCAAATCACAGGGGAAAACATTATTTTATTTGCAGCCTTTGTTTTCTTTAGTATCCTGATATCTTTCTGGAGATATGGAGAGAGACTGTCACGCTAGAAAAGGATACAATATGTTTATCTTTACTGCAAAACTCATATGAAGAACAAGCAGCCATATTGATTAGTGTCTCTGCCTGTTTGATTTATCATTAATCTATAACACCGTGGCTGTAGCACCAAACCAGGAAAAGCCTCACCGCCTGATGGCAAATTACTTCTGGAGTCCGCTGGGCTTTTAGGGCATCACTTGGTTAATTTCAGTTACTGCAAATTCCTTACCACATGGACGGCATCGTATAACCCTTTCCCTGCCAGAGGGAACAGCAGTGCCCTGCTCATCAGTCCTCTTTGGCAGCAAACGGGTAAGGACCACCTCACAAGTTAGACCTTCATTGACTGCACATCGGCCAAAGCTTTTTTCTTGCATTGAAAAAATGAAAATAAAAAAGACATTTTGTGAATATAATGCAGTTTACATGTGGTCATTTTCGAAGTTATATGGCATTTTGCATTCCTCGTAAGTAAGGGCACACTGGTGGGTTGGTAATGGCAGCCACGTTTGTATGATCAAGATAGATGCATAGCATCGAATACAAAACATTTATCTCTGGAAGTGTCTCTTAGTTTCTTCTTTTTCAAACTTTTCATTTCAACAATGTACAACAGAAAAGCAGTTTAGCATATTTCAACCTCTTGTAACCTCGCAAGCTGGGAGGAGACGGGTGCAGAGGTATAACCAGGGAGACATAGATTTGGGGGAAATAAACGTTGGCTTTTATTTAGCCCGTAGCTTCAGAACCAACACCGCTTTAAGGCAGCATACACATAAAAAAACTGGATATCCGTTTGTAAGGGGTGATTCACCGTTCCCAGTCCCTATCTGCAGGGCAGGGAGTATAGGCCTCTTACTAATCTGACTCCAAGTCCAACGGGGTACCCGTTATCAGGGGCTCTATCCCTCAGGCCGGGTCTGGGTTGGTGTCCATGGATAGCACCCTCTGGTGGGTCCCAGCGTCCCGCTGCGTCCTAGAATAGAGGGTCTGCTTCCCTCTCTGTCAGCATACACCTCCCATGTGCTAGAGAGATCCTCTGCAGTTTAAGCAGGAGGCTTTTCTACCTGACTTACAGTATGAGCCAGGTGGTGACTGGCTAATTGTCTGTAACTGCAATTAACCAGCTCCCTGCTGGACTCTGCTAGATACAGGCTTCCTATTTGGATCCCTATTTAGACAGGGGTTAAGGCCCTGTCTTATACCTCCCCCGTTTGTGGGTAGCTCGGGCTAGCCACGGCTGAAGCCTATCCCTCCACACTTACTTGAGATGTAGCTGCGGCTGGGTTTGGAGCTCTTTCTCCAGGTAACCAGTGTCTCCTTAAAGTGGTTGAAATCAGTGCACTTTAGTCGCTCAAGGAGGACTTTTTCCAAGCAGTCTTTCCATGATGTGCTTAGGTTCCTCACCTCTAAGGATGACTCTTCGCTCAAGCTCCTCTTTCCATTTTACCAAGTCTTTTTTTTTTTTTTCAACTTCAAATTTTGCTTTATTGGGGTAACGTACTCATACATTGTATCACAGCCCATTGTGTTACTTCCCCAATAATGTTTTTAAACATACATATGTACCAAAGACAAAACAGACAAGACAAACTAGGCGGCTGACAAGGGGGGGGAGGGACGGAAGGGAGGGGGGGTGGAGGGGGGACTGGTCGACTCCGGGACATCCTAATTGCGTGATTTCTCTTGCCTTCTTCCTATCCTATGGTTTAGCACTCCCTGCTTCCACCCCGAGCCCAGAGTGTCTTCCCCAATGTCTTGGGGGCCTACTACGGAGGGGGCCGTCGACTACCTGTTCGTCACTATTTGTTGTCAGGTCTCTGACCCCCAAAGGAGAACTCATCTGAAACTGTTAAAGCAAAATTGCGGTAGCGTCTACCCCGGGGATATCTGTCTGTGCCAGCCAAGGCGCCCAGACTTTTAGAAAATTTGTGCCGGTGTCATTAACTAGACTCGTTAATTGTTCCGTCCGACAAACGTACCAAATCCTGTTTCTAATCTTGGGGATAATTGGAACTTCTGGTTTCTTCCATAATGCTGCAATCTCGCATCTCGTGGCTGTTGCAAAATGCGCGATCAATTTATGCATCGCATTTGACATACCCTGGATCCGTCTGCCCAAAAGGAACACCCACGGGTCCAGGGGGATCTCCAAACCGAGAATCAGCTGTAACCAGTCTCTAATCTGTTCCCAAATCGGGACCACTTTTGTGCAAGACCACAGCATGTGTCGCAAGTCTGCCACCTCTCCGCACTGTTTCGGGCAGAGCTGGGAGTAGCCCCTAACAAATTTAGCTAATCGAGCTGGGGTGTAGTACCACCGCATCAGGACCTTATATGCGTTCTCCTTTAGTGTGGTACAGATTGAGCTTTTTGCTGCTGCTTGGGTAATCTTTTCCCAGTCTTCGTCCTCTAACGTCTCCCCTAGGTCAGTCTCCCATTGTCTGATGTAGCGTAACCTGTCCTCGCTAGACGTCTCAGGACAGATCACTTACCTGTACATTCTAGATGTGAATCCACTTGTGTCCGTATCTCTGGAACACAGCTGCTCAAAATTGTTTTTTGCTGGCCTGATTGGGGTTTTGTTATAAAAGTCTCTGATCTCGAGGTACCTAAAGAATTCCTTATGTGGGATCGCCTATGTGGACTTAATTTGCTCAAATGTTTGTATATATTTCCTGCCCTCCAGATCCTTGAGGCGGGTAATGCCCGAATGTATCCTATATAGCAGGTTATTGCTATTCAACCCTGGAGCGAAATCTGGATTGCCAATGATTGGCTGTTACGCCGGTGCTGCCCGCAGACCAGACCCGTCCCCTGTGCTGAGGTGGGACGTAGGGATACACGCACCCGCAGCAAAGGGAGCGCGTCCGGAGTGTGGTGTTAGTGTTGCCAGGCCAGGTATAGTAATGAAGACAATACTTGCCGGTACCGGTAGTAGAGGAGGAGTAGTATTTGCCGTTGCCAAGATCAGGGATTGGAGAGTTGCGGATGGTCGAAGGTACAAGCCGTGTTACAGAGACACCAGAAGTCACGAAGTCCAGGTAGAGCCGAAGTCGAGAGCCAGAGGGGGTAGTCGTCCAATCCGCGTCAATACCTGAGGAGTCACTGAGAGAGTATACCAATGCTTCCATACAGAACTATGTCGAGCGACGAGTGATGGGAAGCACAGGCATAATAAAGCTGGACAGGCCAATGGGAAGAGGGGGCAGGCCTGGAGGACTGCAAAGAGTCTTCCCTGATAGGAGGGAGGTGTTACAGCCCAGCTGAGTGTAGTTATTGATTTGCATGGGACTGTGTGATGCTTGGGGGCGACGCCTCACTGCAGGAGCAGTTAAAAGTGCTCTGTTAGGCGTGTGCTCTGTAAGCTGGGAATGCATGCACATAACGTCTGGAGCTGGCGTGCGTGTGCGCGTGGATTCGGTGACTGACGCACATATGCGCATGGGGTCAGAGACAGACGCACGTGTGTGCATAGAGCGCAGAGCTGGGGACACACGCAGAGGCTGCGGTTCAACAGGCACCTCTTCGGTTGGTGCAATCCTGTGATGGCAAGGAGCCAGAGTGCCAGTGGCAGACAACGGAGGTATGTGGGAATTGCGCTGCAGACGCTTGGACGCCTGAGTACCGACGGGAGGTGAGTAATGGTCGCGCTGACGGCGCTTAGACACCAGATTCCTTACATTGGCGTCATGAGTGATTCTTTGTTAGTCAAATTACAACTGAATTTAGTGGCCTCCCAAACTCGTAGTGAACTGGCAATGGTCTGGAGCGGTATTCCTATCTTGCGTACCCCTCTTTTGGGTAGCCAGATCAGATTCTGGAGGTCAATCGGTGCACAGCATGTTTTCTCCAACTCCACCCATCTCCTTAAGCTTGGGTCCGTGTGCCATTGGAGAATTTGAGCCAATTGGGCCGCTTTGTAGTAAGCTAACAAACAAGGTACCGCCAAACCTCCTCTCACCGTGGGTCTCATTAAGATACCCTTTGCAATTCTTGGGTTTTTCTTATTCCAAATAAATTTCATGTTTAGTGACTGTAGGGAGAGGATGTCAGAGTATACTATAGGTATAGGCAGACTCTGGAAAAGATATAACATCCTTGGGAGGAGATTCATCTTCACGCTGTGTATCCTACCAATCCATGAGATGCCACCTTTCATCCACAATCTGATATCCTCCCCCAAAGTCTTTATTAACCTGGGAAAGTTTGCTTTATATAGTGTTTTATAATCCCGTGTCAGATATACCCCTAGATATTTGATAGCGGAGGGTTTCCATTTAAAGTTAAAGTTGAGATCAATCAGTTTTTCTACTTCTTTGGGAAGATTTATATTGAGGGCTTCTGATTTGGACTGATTAATCTTAAAGCCGGAAATTTGGTTGAATTTACCTAGGATTCCAAACACATTAGGAAGGGACGTGAGCGGTTTGGATAGTGTCAGGATAACATCATCCGCATATAATGCTGCTTTGTACTCCTGCTCTCCATTAGAGATTCCTGATATATCTGGGCTATTTCGGATGTGTGCCGCTAGTGGTTCTATACAAAGGGCAAACAGTAGCGGCGACAGCGGGCATCCCTGCCTCGTTCCACTTTTTATGTGAAATTGGTCAGAGGAAAAGCCCTGGTGCCGCACCCTCGCCGTCGGGCCCTCATATAGCGCCAGGATGGCCCTCAGGAGGCGTCCCCAAAGCCAAACGCTCACAGTGTTTCTGTTAAGTAGGGCCAGTCTATCCTATCAAAGGCTTTCTCCGCGTCCAGACTTAGCACCATAGAATGTGTGTTTTTCTTTTGAGCCAGATCAATCAGATCAATGATTCTCCTGGTGTTGTCTGCCGCTTGCCTACCTCCGATAAACCCTACTTGATCCGCGTGAATTAACCTGGGAAGAACACTACCCACCCTGTTTGCTATAAGTTTAGAATAAATTTTAATGTCTGAATTAATCAGTGAAATGGGCTGGTAGCTCTTGCAGTCTGCCGGGTCCTTTCCAGGTTTGTGGATCACAGAGATTGATGCTTGGAGCATTTGTGCTGGGAAGGAGGCCCCCTCTAAAATACCGTTAAATAGTTTTAGCATATGTGTGGCTAGCGTTTTGGCGTATTTCTTACAATATAGTTTTGAGAAGTCATCGGGCCCCGGTGCTTTGGCCGGTTTTAATGCTTTGATGACTTCAGATAGCTCCTCCAGAGTAAAATCAGCCTGGAGCGCCTCTCTCTCGGCCCTTCCCAAGGTAGATAATTTTGCCTCTTTCAGGAAGGTGTTCAATAACTCTCCCGTTTTAGTATTATGAGTGACCTTATCTCCATTAGAAAGTTTCTTGTAGTAAATTTTGAATTCCTCTACGATTTTCCCAGGTATGGAGGTAAGGTCTCCCCGTTGGTTCCGAATAGCGTGAATAGAACAATTTTGAAGCTTGTTTTTTAGCTTATTGGCAAGTAGTGTATCAGGTTTGTTCGCTTTTTCATAAAATTTCCGCTTAGACCAAGCCATTTCCTTCTCAGCCTGGGAGGCGAGGAGGAGATTGAGTTTTTTTTTGGTGTCTAATAATTGATCAGCGTGTGGTCCCACTTATTGGTTTTGTGCAGGGAAGAGAGTTCTGCCAATTGTGTTTCTAGGTCCTTAATTTTTTTATCTCTTTCCCGTTTACGTTTGGCGGCCAAATTCATTAAGATCCCCCTGAGAGTTGCCTTATGGGCTTCCCCACAGTGTGGAGTGTGACGCTACACTCCCCTCGTTCTCCTCAAAATATTCTTTCATTTTTTCCCCTACCTGTTGCTCTCTCCAAATGTCAAGGAGCTGACAGTCTTTAGGGCCCTTTGTTATTGTTAATATGTCCTGTCTATGTGATTTGTTAGTGGTCGTACATCGGTCTAGATTTGGATTTAGAACCCTGTTCAGGTCACCCGATACTATGATGTTCCCTTTTGCGACTCTACGGAGCTTATCAAAGAAACTACTGAAGAAGGTTGTCGCATTGTCATTCGGGGCATAGATTGTTGCAAGCGTTACAGGGTGCTCCCGTATGGAGCCTTTGACTATGAGGTATCTCCCCTCCCTATCGCTATATGTTTTGTCGTGTCTGAACGGCATATGATTATGGATTAGGATGGCGACCCCTCTCTTTTTGACCCGTGCTGCGGATAGGAAGTGTATCTTAAAGTCTTTATCAAAGTACTTGGGATAGTTATTTTGGGAAAAGTGTGTCTCTTGCAAAAATAGCACTTCTGCACCTTTGCGTTTGTAGTCTCTAAATGCGACCCCTCTTTTTGCAGGGCTGTTGAGACCTTTAACATTATAGGATAATAACAGTATTTCCTTACACATTAGAAGGGATATGCCAGTCTGTCTGTCGCAGAGTTTTCGTGCCTTGCAGAGCGTGTCTACTACTGGGGCTCCGGCTTACTCCGACGACCCATCTCTCTCTGTGCCCGCCTGAAGGAACAAAGGGAAGGGAGCACACACAAAGGGAAAACGGGGTAATCAAATACACAACACAACATGCAATAACAAATAACATTTCTCGGCGTCCTCTCGAATCGCTCCTCCTTTGGGTTCGTAGTCCTTGTTCAGGATGTCCGGTCTTGGGGTGAGATGTTTGACTACCCCTCCCGGAGTTCTGTCCCAAAGGGTTTCGCTAGTGCTCCGAGGAGCTTCTCTCCCCAGCAATAGCGCCTGGCCCATGCAGACTTCGGAGCAGGCCTCCCTCCCCTGCCCCCGCCTCACTCTACATATAACTCTAATACTTCCAACCAACTGAACTATGTGTAATCGTACCAAATCCCACTTCGCCTGGATCCCCTTCTACGGTAGCTCCCTCTATGCCCTCATGTGTTTTCTCCCCTCTACGTTCCTTAACTTTCCCTCTTGGTGGAGTCTGCCTTGGGTTCTCATCCGTGCTGTCTCTCTGCTAGTATTCGACCCCTTTAGATTATCTGCTTACCTTCTGCCAGTAGCCATCCTTGTCTCCCTGATGCATTTCCTATTTCCCACGTTCCCACCGTCACTTACGTCTCTCAGCTTAAGGTTCCACCCTCTCGTCCCTTCTTTCTACTACATGCTCTTACCTTCGGCTACCTTCCGTTCTACTGCTTCCCTCTCTTCAGCCTCTCCATCTAACTTCCCCCTTCCCACTGTAGCACTTCCTTCTCGTCTTCATCACTTGGTTCCCCCCTATTATTTTTCCCTCCTTCCACGTACTTTATCTTTCGGCTTCCTCTCCTACTCTACCTCCGTCTTCTCCCTACTCTTCACTTCCCTGATCTCCTTCTATTATCTCTCTGCATCATCTATTCCGTCTATCTACCTCCTCGTTCCTCCTCCCTTCTCCATCTCGCCTCTTATATCCTAGCTTCCTAACCCTCTAATCTCACCTTCTTGGGCCTTCCTAGACACTTCACTATCTCCTTCTTCCGCTACTTCCCCCCCCCCCCCGCTCATGCCCTGGGACCCTACCTTCTGCCCCCTCCTCCCCTACCTGACCTTAGGCTCATACTATCCTTGCCTCGCAGCATCCTTGCTTTGTTCCCTACTCTCATTGCACCTCTATCCTATTCCTACCCTTGCCTCACTTCCGCTCCTGCGTTCTCATCTCCTATCCTTCTAGTTTCTTCTCCCTGCTTTAAATGTCCCGCCGCTGCCCTAAGCTGTCTATTCCCTGCCTGCTGCTTTAGTTTCCCCGTGTTCCGGCGCACCACCGCCACCTCTCGGGTCCTTCAGTCTCCCTCCGTCTGCTGACTGACGTCCTCTTCGTGCGCTGTCGGAGATCCAGCTATTCGCCCTCTCCAAGATGGCGCTTGCGTTGTCGGCTCCGCCCCGTCCGATGACGTCCTTCCAGTCCGCCGCCATTTTGGATCCTGCATCCTCCCAGGGCAGAGGTGTGTTCGCGCTCTCCCGGCTCCCGCCATATCTTGCCTTCCGGCTCCTGCGTGCCACCGTGGACTCCAGCTACCTCGTGCGTCTCCGCCATCTTACCCACAGGGGACCATCTTCTGGGCAACGGGAAAAAAAAACGGTAAATCCTTCCCCCTCCATCTGAGGCTCGCGGTCCTTACCCTTTATTGGTAAGTTACCCGTTATACAAATTTATTTCATTGTTCAACTGTCCGGGAGAGCATAACTACGTGGGACCCCTTCCTCGTTTGATCTGTGGGATTTGGTTTAACTTTTGAAGCAGCTTAACCAAACAGCCGCGTAACTCCTAACTGGGATTATGACTCTTTCTCCTAGACCCTCTCTCGTGAGTCTGGGGGAATTTCCGAGGGCTATGTTGACCAAATGGGATCGGTGGGTTGAGCTCGTTGGGTTCTGCCTCCTGCGGTGTGGTCCTGCCCCAGCAAGCTGGTGCAGAGAAAGGCGGGGGTCCGGTTCCTTTCCGGTTCTTTGCAAGAAAGTTCTTGCCCCAATCTTCGGTTGCTACAGGACGATCTGAATGTGGAAGGTTCCATCCTTTGTACCTGACCTACCTTCTCTCTCAGTAGGCCCTGTGGATCTGGCATTAAGGTTTCTCTTGCGGGCCCCACGTCGTCACGGGGGGGGTAAGGACAAGGCTCTTGGTACGAAATATTGTTTGCGTTTGACTCACTCCCATTACTCCAACCACCGGTAGGGGTTAGTTTTGTAGAAGTATTATCTCTTTTGTCTTGTTAGTAGTAGCGGCATTGCGTTAGCACGTGTCCTTCGGTGTTGTAATTTTGTAGCGTATCTGAGCCCGCTATGGCCTGTTGGCACAATATCCGATCGCCAGTGGAATCCCTACGCGGGTTTCTCAGGGGGCAGTTGGTTTCACAGACATTTCATAATGGTCTCCTCCGTCCAGTATACATCTCGGGACCCCTTGATCCTGTAGGTGTTCACACCTGTCACGGTTTTTCTGAGTGTCTTCATGACGCTCTTCTCAGATTCATTTATTTTGCTATTTGTAGTATCGCAGATTTTTTTAAGTTCTTGCAGTGGGTTTATTGAGACTTGATTTGATGGTCTACTTGGTTTCTAGGACTCCTGCTGTACTCTCCCAGCTCCGGTCACTTCCCTCTTAGCCTCCCTTATATCTCGTCGGCTTGAAGATAGCGTTCTTGAGTCAATGTGTATCGGTTCTTATGGTTTTGTGGTGTACTCTGTGAGGTAAGTTGCACGGGCCTTAATGTGCATTAGGCCATTCGGTGCTGGGTTAATCCCTCATCTCCTATACCTGCGAAGGGCAATGTCACAGATCTAACCGCCCGCGATGGTGCGAGGGCTAAGCGGAAAGTCACGGCCGGCTACCTGAGCGCCCACGGAGTATATCCAACCACGCCGCACGGTGCCCGACGGGCGGGGGCCGGGGACGGGGTGGGTACCTGAGCGCAAGATGAGCGGGTTCTAAGGTGATACCGGGGGCGAGGTACAGGCGTCTGGTAGGCCGGCGTGTGGCAAGGAGCCGGGCGGCGGATGTAAAGTTAGAAGTGAGAGAGGGTCCGGTCTGGGCGGGTAAGTGTGGCCAGACGGGGAAGTCGTATGGCAGGGTGGGGACGCGTCGGGGCAGACCTGGGGGTAACGAGCCCTGCACTACGCGCGAGCCCGGCTGGGGGGAGATACGAAGGGCGGGGCGGGACTTAGAGGGCCGCAGAGCGGGTGGGGAGCAGGGGGGGGGGGGATACGGCGAGGTGGGTTCGGGAGGGTGGCCGCCCGGGAGCAACATGTGGGCAACGGGAGAGGAGCTGGGGGAAATCCGGGGGACGAGCAGGACGGGGCCGGGACGGGCGAAGGACGCGGGGCGAGGAGCAGGAGCGGGCAGTCACGCTTCGGGGGCTGGGAGGGAGGGCAGCTGATCTCGTACCCATGGGAGACGGGCAGGTGGGTGGGGTCTGGGACCTTGTCGGATTTTATTTTTTTTTGCCTCTTTAATACGGTTTTTTATGTTTTTTAAGTTTTTATTATTCATTTTTTCCTTTCGATTTGTGATATTTGGGTTTTATTAGTTTGCTGTTCGGGGGTGAGGGTGCCGGGGGAGAGCGGGGCCCGGGGTGGCGGTGGGGGGGGGAGGAGAGGGGAAGGGGAGGGGGGGGGGGGGCGGGGTGGGGCGGGGGAGGGGGGGAGGGGGGGGGTGGGTGGGAGGGGGGAGAGGGTGTGTAGGTCTGGGAGGGCGAGGGGGAGCCCAGTGGGCGCGGAACTGGGCGCGCGGATCGCAGGGGGGGTGGTGGGGGGAGCGCGCGGCTGGGCTTTTCTACGGGGGTGGGCGGTAGGCGGGGCAGGTGGGGGGGTCGTATGACCGGTTTTGCGGCGGTGCGTTTGGTGCGGGTTGCCGGTATCGAGAGGGGGCGGGCCGGTGGGTCCCCGGAGTTGGTTGAGGGGGTCCCGGCGCGGATGCGGCTAGTAAGAGAGGCGGGGGCCGAGCGGCGGGGCGAGAGGGCAGTGTGCGCGTGTAGGATGGGCCCACCACGGTGGGGTGCCGACGCGAGGGGAGGTCAGGGAGGTTGGTGGTGTGGGGGTGTGTGGGGGCGTCGAGGCTAGAAGCGAGTGAGTCTAGGTGAGATGGGGCGCAACGGACAGCCTTCCCTGTTTGCCCTTTTGATCTAGGTGCGCGACTACGTGAGACGAAAGGGGGGGGAGGTGGGGCGAGTGGGCGGATTCCGAGTGAGGGGAGGCTGGCTGCGCGGGTGCTGTCGTCTCGTACCCCGGCCCTGGAAGGCTGGCAAGCGAGACGGTGCCGCGGGCGGGGGGCGGGAGCGTGCCGTGTAACGCGACGGGGTGCGGAATATATCGCTTGCGCATGCCGGTGTGGGGTGAGGGTGGGTGCGGCATGTTGGGGGGGATCCCTGCCTGTGGCGGCGCCATGCCCTGTGTGGCCCGTTTAGTGTAGCTGTCGTCGGATGGTCCGTTGTGGGGGGGGACGCGTTGGGGTTTGTCCTGGTCGCTGGCAGCCCCCGGTGAGCGGGATACTGGATCTGGCTGCCGCGTCGGGGGCGCCGGGGGGGGCGGGGGTCAGGGGCGCGGCGGCGTAGTCGCCGACGACGGGGGCAGAGAGGGTCGGGCGGGGTTGGGCAGGCCCGGGATGAGGCGGTTATGGGGGAGGGTGGGGGTGTGGCGGTCCGGCGGGGTGCGGAGTGGGGCGCTTGAACGACTGGCGGGGAAGGAGGTAGATCGGTAGGACTGGGGGGGGGGCGGAGGGAATTGGGGGCGAGGTGGTCTGGCACTGGGTCGGGGTATCGGTGGTGGCACGTGTGCCGACGGTAGGCCTGGCTGGGGGCGGGGGGTTCCCGGTTGAGGGGGCTGCGGGGGGTGGTCGCTGGGGTGGGGGAGTGGTGGGTGGGAAGGGAAGGGCGCTGGGGGGGGGCAGGCAGGGGCGGGGGAGGACGGCGGAAGGGGGGAGCGCGTGGGGGGGGCGGGGGAGGGGGGGGAGCGGGGGTAGGGGGAAGCGGGCGGGGGGGGGGGGGGGGGGAGGGGAGGGTCGGGAGGGGGGAGGGGGGGGGGTGCCCTTTGCCCGCTACGGGAGCTTCTGTGCTGTCCTTCCTGGGTTTTCCTTTACGACCGGTGGGGTTGCTTTCGGGCGCGCCCTTGTCTTGTCCCTTTGACGCCTTTTTTTTCCTGGGGGGGGGGTTCCTTCGGCCTTTGCTCTGTTTCTTGGTACATAGTAACATGTTTCCTCTTTCCTGATGCGTGTCTGATACCATTGAGTTACAGCTTGGGAGTCATGCTTCGAGTAGAAGGGGGGAGTACCACTCTAGAAGTGGTGGGCGAATTAGCGATCAGTACCGGGTGAGGCTGGGGGGGGTTGGTGCTTGAGGGGTTGTGGTGGATTTGAGGGATTGTGGGAGTGCCGTGGGTGAGGGGTGTGTGTAGAGTTGGTTTCTGATTTAGGCCGTGGTGTGGAGCGGTGTGTTGTGCAGGTGTGCGGGGGTTTGGTTTTTTATAGAAATGATGTACAGAGGTTGGCATTTAGGAAATTAGAGGGGGAAAAGAGCGGGGGGTGGGGGGGGAGAGGCGGGGAGGGGGGGAACGAGGGAAGAGAGGTGTGATTGGGGCAGGGGGGGGAGGGTAGGTGGGACAGGGTGGGGGGGGGGGGAGAGGGGGGGGTTGACCGGGGGGGAGGGGAGGCTGGGGGAGGGGGGTGGTGGGGGTGTTGGGTTGGGGGGTAGGGAGAGGGGGGAGGGGAGGGGGGGGGTGCGTGTACGGGGGGGGGGGGGAGGGCTGGGGAAGCGGGGGGGTAGGGGGGGGGCAGGGGAGAGGCGGGGAGGGGATTGGGGAAGCGGGGGGGCGGGGAAATGGGCACTGAAGGGGTGGAGTCGAAGAGGGCGTGATGGGGGCGAGGTGGGTGGCGGTTTTAGAAGAGTGGGGTGGCGGGGTTGGGTGGGGGGGGTCGGTAGTGGTCGCGGGTGTTGTTTTTGTTTTTTTTTATTGGGTGTGTTTTTCGTGTGTTTGCTTGTTTTTGATGCTGTGTATTTTACTTCTCTTTTGTGGTGTTTTCTTCTTTTTTTTTGTAACTCAATTCTTACTTTGGAAACCAACTGGTGACGCCAGTTCTGCCGCCAGCAACTAATATTTACGCTCGGCTCCTGATATCCCGGATAGAACTCCTTGGGATTGTGACTTCTGAGAAAACGATCCCGATCGTGAGGGGCGATAGTGGGATACAATACGTCCGTTTGCCATACGCTTAGGCAAAGCGAGGGGCTCCTTATCCCTGTAAGACTTACTTTATATAGATAAGAAACCGTATGATTTCACTTATATTGGGTATATACTAACCCAGGAATATTTCACCCTAGCAGCTACAGTGACAGTATATTAACATTAAGGCTTTTTGGAGGATTTTTACGAGTAATGGATCAGCCTTGGGGGTGAGTTCCGAAAGTGGGGGGAAGTGGAGGTGTAGCTAGCTGGTTTGGCTACCTGGGATGAAGGTAAACGTTGGGGTTTATTATCGGGTTTTGATGTTGGATTACGTATCGAGGCATTTTCATGGGAAGCCCCATTTTAGATTAGGCTTTAAATAAAGAAAAACTGGCGCCATAATAGTCAGTGGAATGTACTGTACTCCTCAGGGAGAACCGCACACTTGCTCGACAGACCATGCAAAGAAAAGAAACACAAACAAACAAAAATCATAGCGAAACACTTGTAGGGTAAGCAGTATTGTACTATATCACACATAAACAGTTAAGAATCCTAGCGATAATTAAAACAATTTTTTATTATTAAAAAGAACTATGCCAAGACCCGACTATGGCAAATACAAGGAACCGCAGGTCATCCGGAGCCCAAAAATTGGAGCCCTACTACATACTAGCAAGATTAAGCTCGATGGTAGAACAAGTCCTAAGTAGAGATGATCTCCCTGGGCGGGTGTGTCCTCTGCTCCAATGCGCTCTCAGACCAGTCAGTTCCTTCGATTGGTTACCGGAAACAGCTCCGGCCGTGGGGGCGGTGTGCGTGTGGGTCCACACTCTGCACCGGTGTAGGACCACGCCTCACTTCCTTCCTACGGAACAACAGGAAGTCCTGCGCGCCGTGCGCGCGATAGTGCGTTTTGTCTTAATAGGAAACGCTGGCTAGCTGAAGGAAAGCGGGCCCCAATTGCCAAATGTCCTCAAACGTCCAAAGTCACAGTCAGATAGGGGCTGTGCCACTAGCCCACGCGTTTCGTAGATGTCCACTCATACTTCTCGGGCTGAAACCAACAATGATACTTTGTTGACACATAGATTACTACCCTAGCGAATTAAAATTAATTGATCTTTATAATTAAAGTAGACCCTGTATGGTCATAGTACACAATCATCCTACTGTGATTTACCTTATACATACCTACATCGCTAGGATTCTTGAACTGTTTATGTGTATTAGTACAATAAGCTTCCCTACAGTGTTTCTGCTATGATTTTTGTTTGTTGGTGTTTCATTTTCTTTGCATGGTCTGTCGGAGCAAGTGGCGTGTTCCCTTGAGGAGTACAGTGACATTCCCACTGACTATTTGTGCGCACAGGTTTTTCTTTATTTTAGTGTATCTGTTATACTGGCAGTATCACCGGGCAGCCAACCTTTATTACAGATTTTGAATATCACACTGTGTATTACACTTTAGCGCTAGTTCACATTTTTTTTCTTCAACCATGTCTGTATTATTGTATAGTTGTGTGTAGCAGCTTTATGTTATAATGAACACTTTATTTTCATTTCAGTTCACAGAGGGGTTTAAACATTGACCAGATTTTTTCAGTAATCAAGAAGGAAATTCTTCATATTTGGAATCTCTCTAAGCAGGACTTTCATCCGCTCATTAATGAGCTGGAAAGATCTGCGTTACTTATAGAAAACAATAACACACTATTGGGAAAAGTCAGTATGCACAACGCAAGTATGGGTTGAATTTAACCGTTTATACCGCTGTGGTTTAAGAGGATATTCAAAACTCTCCCACAGATTCTCTCATAATGAATCATTCCATGGGGGACGGACTGGAATAAAGCCCTAGATGACTGCTCATTTTAAATAATGGCAAACTATTGATATCTCACTGGAGGAAGTAAAACATTTTTTCAATTGGATGTAGCAATATCCAATGCCTTCTGATCCAAACTGGAAGGAATTCCAGGTTACTCAAGAGTTACGTATTTGTTAACTCTAGGAGCCAGTTAGTCAAGAAGCGACTTTACAAAATGGAACGAGCTATTTGTGAACAATAACACCCAATCAAATTTCTACGCGATAAGGTAGATTACGACCAGTTGGTGCCTATAGGTTCGAGAACAAGATACGAGAGAGGAATTAAAGATAAAAAGAATTATTCATTCCCAATTCCAATAAGAATAAATACCAGGAATAAGATAGGCAATATCATGATAAAGCCGTTTGTTAAAGCCCCAGTAATCATACCTCTTACTACCAATAAGCCGAATCCCCCCAACCCAATCCCCACTACCCATTCACAATACTCAGCAGGTCATTCTGCAACGTAAGCCTAATCCACTATAAGAATGCACCTAATGCAGAATCCAACAGGCAACTATCCCTAATCACAATCAATTTGAATCTTCTACGGATGAGAATGTGGTAGAGGCAGAGGAAAGCATGTATCAACATTCTCCCCCCCCAAGCAGCAGCACAGCTTCTCTCTTTTTCTAGAGTGGAGGAGGAGAGGGAGCATATATTTCCGGAAGGTAACAGGTCACCAAAGTTACAAAAAACCCCACTTTAGATCTCTGGCTTCATAAACCTAAAAAGAAAAAACGAATGTCAGGGGAGAGAGGAGGAGGCGATGAGGAGGTAAACAAAAGAAGTAACTATAAATCTGGTAACAGAGACAGCTGTTTAAAAATATTTTACAACATAAGCAATATCCTCTGATATTTACATACTGAAAAGAAAAAAAAGTCTTGGGCAAGGGGCCTCACATTCGACACCTGTGTGGGCCCAACAGCTTCAATCTGTTTATTGATGTGCAAAAATTTGCTAGATAAACTAGCTCTAAAGAAATATTTTGTCAAAGATGCCCATACGTAACCAGATTGAATCAGGGAGGGTTATGGCAATATATGCAGCAATGCTCCCTTTAGGAACAATCCACGTTTAAACCCCTGTCGGTTTGTCCGGGTCACTTTGTCAACACGTTTTGTTTGAAATGGTTTCCAGAGATTTGGAGTGCAGTCGAGTCGTACTTTCAAGATTAAAAAGTAATCTTAATTGGAGAAAGCGGCAGTAAATCACTAGCCAGCAACGAGTCGATTGTAATCAAACCAGCTGACACAGGCTAGGGGGGGGGTGGTAGTGATGGACAGTACTCTACGTCCAAGAATCATCAAGATTGTTGGTGCACTGCCACTTACCTCCCCCTTGACAATGACCCTACGGACATCTATCATTCAGAGCGTTGTGCCCTTCTAGATAGAGGTTTGACCAGTCAAGCTATCACGACAGGATGAATGACTTCTTAATATATTTGCACCCACGAATACCATTGTTTTATTTATTCCAAAATTCACAAGGACCTTCACCATCCGCCAGTGTCGACACTATTATTTACTGGAATTCAATCGACTTACAAAATTTATCACAATTATTTGATTATTATTTACAGCCACTTGGTCAAATTTAAATTCACATTTAAAAGACACCACACAAGATTTTTGGCATGTCCTGCGTGAGATTGATTGGAAATCCAGCTATGTATGGGTAACAGGATGGTCACATCCCTCCTATACCATTATAGACCATCATTTGGGATGTGTGAGGCCATAAGAGCAGCCTTCGAAGAGGATAGTACTATGTCCACAGCAATTAAGGCCTTTCTGATGGATGGGATTAGGTTTTATACTTACACCAAATTATTTTTTGTTATAATTTACAGATTATTTGCAGGTAATGTGGGCACACCTATGGGGCACGGGTTTGCCACCAAGTTATGCGAACATCTTTATGGGGCATGGGAGAGAAGGAGGTTATTTGGAATAATTGCCCATTTGGTGCCAACCTCGTGTCTCTTGGCGAGCGCTACATTGATGAGTGTATATTTTATTTGGTGGGGTGGGTATTTGGAGGTATTAGAGGAATTTATCTTTACCTTTATGGCGAACGAAAGAAATTTGATGATGTTGTTGCCAGTATATAATGAACACAGTATTATTTCTTAGATTCAATATTAAATCTTATTGATAGATCAAATACACACTCAAACTATTTTTAACCCGCTACAGGCCAACAATTATGTCATGGCCAACAGTCAACCATAATCCGCAAGGATTAAGAACATCCCCAAAGGGCAGTTCATACCGGATGATGGCGCAAGTGCTCAATTGGAGTCATTTGCGGTACAGGACGGATGAACTTAAAGAAAATTTGACTTGAAAGGAATTACCCTATGAAGAACTAGAGTAGCACAATATCCCTGGTCCAAAGATATGGACAGGAAGTAAGATCCTTCAATATTAAAAGAGAAAAAGGGTTGATCAAGGAAGGAACAACATCTCTTTCATTACCCAGTTATAACGCTATGGCCCCAAGAATAAGAAACATCTTGCCAAGCCACTGGCCATTTTGCTCACAGGACGCTACACTTTCACAGGTACTAACTCCAAGACCTTCTATATTTTTAAAAAAGCCATAATTTTTAAAACAAATTGGCACATAGTTGTCGTTACTCAAGGGAAGGAAAAATGTTAACCACAAAGGGTCCTAATGGTTTCAAACCATGCAAAAAGTGCATAGCATGTAAAATAGTAGTGTTTGTGTAACAATGAGGTTAGATCTAATTGTTATGATAACATACAGATTATGTCGCACATTACATGCAAATCGCATTTGTAAGTTTATTGTTTGCAATGCCCATGCAGGCTTTGCAATTATGTGGGACGCCTGGTAGACACCTTCCAAAGTATGTTACGAAAATTGTCTATAACATAAAGAAAGGTCTAACAACGGCACAGTGTGTCCCACCATTTTTTGTTCATCACGGCAAAGACCCAAGGGCCTGGTCTGTCAAACCCATTGAGTTATGTACTCCAGACTGGAGAGGTGGGGACATTATTAAACTATAAACAGACGTTGAGGCCTTTTTGGATCTTTGAACGAAGACCCTGTCCCCCAATGGTCTTAACTAGATTTTTGAATGTGTTCTTTCTTAGGAAATAGATTGTCTAGTGATAAAAGTGAGGAGAGGTAACTTTTGTGTCATGACTAGTGCAGCACCTGCCTGAATTAAGACGCAGAGAGAGTAGTGGTTGTGTTAGCAATTATATATACCAAGGGGAGAGTTGTAGAATATCTTCATACCACTATTGGTTTATTGATATACATATGACAATTAGGGTATATACATGCTTTGGCATAGATTGGCACTGTTTTTTTATGTGTTTTAATGTGTTTTTTATGTGTTTGATTTCATGTATGTCTCAAGAGTCCATGTAGTGATTTGGTACTAAGACATTACAGTGTTTTAATTATTATAAACGATCAATTATTTTAATTGGCTAGGGTATCTATGTGCACCAGAAGTATCATGTTTTCAGCCCCTGAGAAGTAGGTAGTGACATCTACGAAACGCGTAGGGTAGTGGCACAGCCATCTATCTGACTGACTTTGGGATCGTTTGGGACATTTGGTGGAGCCAGTTCCCTGTCTGAGCTAGCCAGCTGTGTCCTTAAGACAAACGGGCACTATCGCGCTGCGGCGCGCAAGAGACTTCTGTGTTACGTCAGGAGGAAGTGGAGGCGTGGTTCTTACACTCGGTGCGCAGAGTGGGGACCACCGCACACATCAGCCCCCACGGTCCGGAGCTGTTATCACGGTTACACATAGAAGGATGAATGGTCGGAGCCGGCAGTGGAGAATGGGAATCACCTAGCCGTGGGAGATCATCTCTACTTCAGGACTTGTTCCTACCATTGCAGCTTAAGTCTTGCCCTTGTATGTAAGTATGGGGCTCCAATTTTTTGTTTTCCGGTATGACATGCTGGTTTCCTTTGTATTATGCCATAGTCGGTCTTGGCATTTAGTTTCTTTTAATAAAAAAAATTGTTTTTTGGTATCGCTAGGAGTTTTCTTAACTGTATGTGTATTCGTACAATACTGCTAACCGTTTACAGTGTTGCAGCTATGATTTTTGTGTTTTGTGGTCATGTTTTACCTTTGCATGGTGCTGTCGAGCAAGTGGCGGTTCCTTTGAGGAGTTACAGGACTAGTTCCACTGACTATTTGGCGCGCAGGTTGTGTTATCTTTATTTTACGTTTATTCTGTAGTACTGGGCAGTATCACCGGGGCAGCCAAACTTGATTACTAAGATGTTTGGGAAGTTTATTAAACTCACGTGTATTACACTTTAGCGCTAGTTCACATTTTTTCTTCACCAATTAGATTAGGCTGCCATACTCCTTGCTGTCACGCATGCGCCCTCCCTTTTTTTTTTAACCACTTGGTCACAAGTTTTTCCATGCATCGGGCGATCTTTTCTTCTTTGAAACTAGGGTGACCACCTGCATATGATTCCGTATCCATGATTGCGGGTGGTTCAACCTGGGCAAAGTTTTTATCCACTTTGATTGACCCCTGTGGCATCTTTTTGGCAGTTAGTAGACTTATTGTCTTGGTCCTCTCTTTTTTGATGTCTTACTTTTTTCTAAGCTGACCGATTCTTCAATGTGTGGGAAAGTCCTAAGTGGTGTCTGGCAGGGTATCTCTTCTGCAGTAGTGCTGCCTAGAAGCTCTTTCCGTACTGTGGGACCCCGACCTACAGCTTCCTTATCCCTCACGGGTTTACCCTCAAAAGGTACGACCCCCTTATCTGTAGAGGGTCATTTGCAGCTGGTTTAGGATCCCTACATTTGAGTACATCAGTATTTTTGTCGTTCTCCCACCTCCCCGTTATCCATACCCTTTCCTTTTTGCAGTTCACTAGCCTGATGACTTGTGTCTGTTTCCCTTGCAGAGTCGAGTGGAATCTGGATCGGGTCATGTGGACACGGTAGCATGACTGGATTTGTATTGCGCTTCTCAGTCGTAATTTGCTGTTCTTTCCTGAATTTTGTGGAAAGCCGATTGTAGCACTGTGACAGCATTGCGGGTGTGCTTATAGCAACGCACAGCTTGCTTGGTTGTGACGTAGGACCTATATCTGGATTGAATCATATAAGCTTCCTTCATTTTACTGTATCATCTTTGCTGCAGACACTTCCTAACATTTGACTGGCTAAAATTACACATTGCTTCAAATGTTCATAATTCTTTCTTTGTCATTGCATTCTCCGTTTTGACTGGAGAAGTTAGGCTGCTTTATTCTGGCAACACAGCTGACAAGTTTTTGTTCCTCTGTAGGCAGCCTGTATGATGAGCACTGCATAGCGTTTGCGCAGATACAGTACCTTTCTCTCTCTCCAACCTTCCTTGGATGAGAACATATTTTAGAGTTTTAGAACGCTTCTCTTCTTTCTTTCAGAGTCTGCTCTGATCTGAGAGAGTTCTATTTGCAGACACAGGGATTTGCTCTTTTCCTGGTGAAGAGCCCACGCTTCTTCCTGTGCTAACTGTACGTGCAACTTTCCTCATTGAAGTTGTTACTTCTCCTTAACTTCTTGACTGGCTTAATCAGCCAGATATGAAACCTCCTCTGTCAGAATATAAACCTTTCTTTTCACAGTCTCTATAACACTCAGGGCCTACTCGTTGTCCTTTAATTCTAGTCACTTCTGCACGTGGTTCTTTTGTTCAAGGTTTTGTTGCTCAAGCTGTTGCAGGAAATGTAGGCAAACAAAAGCACAGCAATTTTCCCAGATGGTCTCTGGGGCCCTTTTGAAATTCAATGGGCACCTCTCATCCCAATTCTGACACCATATGTAGGAGACAAGTGCAGAGGTATAACCAGGGAGAGACAGATTTGGGGGAAATAACTATTGGCTTTTAATTAGCTTGTAGTTTCATAAACAACACTGTTTTAAGGCAGCATACAATTAAACAAAACAGCCTATCCCTTTTGTAATGACAGACTCACGGTTCCCAGTCCCTATCTGCAGGGCAGGGAGTATAGGCCTCTTACCAACCTCTGACCCAAAGTCCAAAGAGGTACCTGTTGTCAGGGGCTCTTTTCCTCAGTCTGGTTCTGGGTTAGTGTCTGTTGGGTGCACCCTCTGGTGGGTTCCAGGGTTCGCTATGTCCTGGAATAGAGTCTGGTTCTCTAGGATCCATCTCTGGTAGCACACACTTCCTTAGTGCTATAGAGATCCCCTGCAGTTTACGAGGGAGGATTTTCTACCTGACTGATGAGCCAGATGGAGACTGGTTAATTGTCTGTAGCTGCAATTAACCAGCTCCCTGCTGGACTCATCAGCCAAATAGGCTTCCTATTTGGAGCCATATTTAGACAGGGGTTAAGGCCTTGTGTCATGCACGACAACCCTATAAGCACGTGACCTGCATACGGGACAAGGGTTAATACTCTGCATGCAACCGGTCCCACTCTTCACCTTCGCAAAGGTCCATCAGATGAGTTAACATGTCCCCTAAATTCGTCCCAATATACCAACTCACGAACAGCACACAAGTGGGCACATGACTTAGATATGCAATCAGGATTAATACACACAGCTACTCTAGCCAACTCACCTTCCTCCTCTGCAAAGGTACCTTCGATGAGTTAACCCCTTGCTCAATTGCAATCATATCTATACACTTCCACTATGCACTTTAACATACGCAAAATCCGTTGTAGCAAAATGTCAGAAAATGTAAATACTCTCTCCAGAGCGTGCAACAGTTCCTTCAGAGCCCAAAGCATCACTTATTAAATGTTTTAATATATATATAAAAATACAGTGCTTAGATTGCAGAAAAAAGGGTTACAAAAACATACAATTACAATAAATGCAGAACAGTTTCTCAAAATAAAAGGATAAAACATCAAATAGAAATCCCTATACAGTACATTACCCAAATGTTATAGGTTTTAGGTTTTCTCCCAGAGAGGTCACTGGTGTGCAGGAGATGAGATATCACATATTTGGTCCCAAATACACCTCTGGTGAAATTTGATCTTTCATAAATACTTTTCTGTCTTATGTAGTATTCTTTCCCATTGAAACAACATAAGCCCAACCCCTGTCGTAAATCAGCTGTTAGATTGCGTTTTACGAAAGCGTTAAAAAAAACCTTTAACGTTTTAAGCTCCTCTTCAATATCTAAATGTACTCATAACTGTCCTTAAATAATACTTTGGCTGGGTCCATGGTGAGCGCGCACTCGCGGTCTCGCCGACCATCGACGCGACCTTACACACATGAGTCACATCAATAAATTTAGACACTCATGGCGGACGCGACAAGACCAAACATGACCGTCTTACCACTAAACCTGAGTGACAAATTAATATCTTTTCCCAAGTACCTGCCAGACCTCCCATATCTGGACCTCTTGCGCGCGTCACCCTGTCAGAGAATGCTTTGAAGAACCTTTTGTTTATGTCAGAGTCCCTGTCTGACAGAACATATGTCCTTATCTCTAGAAAATATTAATTTTTACCACTAGGCCTGCAAAATCCTCTCTTTGTACTTTTAGCACCCAACTTCAATCAAGCCTCTTTTTAAGCTCCCACAGATTCATGACAAATCAGAAACCCCAAATATTGTATTTTTAAACCTAACTGGTTCCACCATTAACCCCTAAAGCACTAGATGGATTAAAATACCTAATATCTCATGATATTATCATGACACCCTGTCACAAACCCATTTTTATTATCTTGAATTCCAGCCATGTGGGGACTCCTTTATCCTGATCAAGTGCCACGATGTCTGTTGGTGTCTCCGGGGTTCATCCAGCCAGAGCAAATGGCTGTCTGGACCACCCAGGGACCCCTGCCAATTCCATTCCCTCTAGGTGTGGATTTTCACACGCTGAGAGACGATATGTTTGAAATGGCAGGCCTGCAATTGGCCAGTTGCCAAACCCCACTCACATTATTGATTGATCAGGGGGTGGGGCTATGAAATCACGATGACGTGGCAGGCTCATGGCGTGGCCTCTCCCCATTAGCACAAATGCCTGTCTACCCTGTCCTGATTGGTGTAGCTTCAGCCTATACATTTTAATGGGGGATCAAATAATTTGAAGGAGCCAACACAGCTCTTAAGAGTTAGACTAACTGGGGAACACCTTCACTGGCGGTGCTGTCTTGCTTGGAATACGCTGGACCAAACAGGTACCCCCCACTGCCTTTGTTCCCAGCCCAAGGATTGTACCATGTGTATTGTAACATTCCCTATTAAACCTATTGTTTAATAGGTCCATTGGTGTGACTGAGTGCTAGCTCACTTGGTTTTTAGTAACTTGGTATATATGGTGTTAATTTGCTAGTGGGCTTACATGGAACTCTGTGACCCTCATTTGGCTTGGACCCTGTTATCCCCAGTAACCCCATGCTAATGGTATAGACAGGGATGCTGATCATCGAAGTGGGACTGACTCCTTGTGTGAGTCAGGGTTTGGTGGGAGTGTAACCCTGTGTAAGAGCAGTGCTCTCGGGTGGGACGCTATCCCAAGCAATCTCCTAGTGAGTTTAGGCTAGGGTTGTTACTTCGTATGCCCAGTGATTGTGTACTTTTGGGAGGCTGTTTCTGGGAGCCCCGAGACCCTCTGAGTTAGCGGAGGTCCCATTGCCCCAGAAACCACAAGGGTATAAGAGTACGGCTGCGTCCACTGTGCCTCTGACCGCGCTTGACGCGTTTGATTCAGTGAATCTGAATGTACACGGCGCGCACGCTTGTGCACGGGCTCCCAAGCTTGGCGCTTGGGGAGACAAACAAAATTGACTTTGAAACCAGTCAATGCACACAGAACACAGACACACACACACACACACACATTACACAGAAATAGCCCTGATCCATGCCCCCCCCCCCCCTCCTGCTCATGCTTGCAAAATCATGCAGGACAGCCTGCGCTCATGCTTGGAGAGTTGGTGACGTCACCACTCTCAAGCATGAGCGCGGTCAGTGGCACAGTGGACGTGTGTTTGGCACATTTTTCCCATTGTTCGGGTGGGAATGCCTCTCGGTCAGTATGACCGAGGCACTTTCCTGGCAGGTGGAGTCTGGATAGACTTGTGTACTGGTGACCCGCTGTGTTTGGATACCGACAGTCTGACGTTCCGTGACAATGCCATCTTGCGAAAATGATAACTTTCCCTAGAATAATGTAAATAATAAAATGTTACCAATGTGTTTTAGGCAAAAAGATGAACAAATTCTAAACAAATCTTTTTAAAAATGTATATGGAATGGCTACAAATCTAATACAGGTGGTCCTCTGTATCAAATCTAATACAGGTGGTCCTCTGTATCAGACCTAATACAGGTGGTCCTCTGTATCAGATCTAATACAGGTGGTCCTCTGTATCAGATCTAATACAGGTGGTCCTCTGTATCAGATCTAATACAGGTGGTCCTCTGTATCAGAGGGCCCGCTTTCCGTTCAATGCCTTGTCCGACACCACATAATGCAGTCCGATGGATCCATTATCCAACGTTGAAACCGCTTATCTGACGCTCACAGCCGCGGATTAACATGGACCCACAATCTGACGGTCCGTTATTCGATGGCGGTTTGCGCTACGCATTACGTCAGATGAGCGAGGAGATCGGCTGTATAAGCGTCGCCAAACTAGAACAGAAGCAGAATGCAGTTTTATACCCTGCTAGTTCCAGCAATGCCAGAAGCAACCAAAACACCCCCCCCCCCCCCCCCCCCCCCCCCCCCGATTCTTCCTACAAACCCAGCTCGCCATGAAGATGCCTGTAGTGATTTCCCAGGGCAACCCTCCCCCACTTCAGCAGAACACATCGGTACCTCCGGGGCTCATTACTTCATGTAAGGATATGCATCTATTTAATTAAGACTGTACAGGTCATGGACAGTGCAGCAGATGCAGTTGCATGTGAGTCAACCAGTCTTCTCATGCCACAGTTCAGAAATGCCAACATCTGGTTTTAAGACCTAAATAAACTGTCATTTGTAAGTGCTGATGAGAGCTGCATACGCCTGAAATACAGTTTTGGTGAATATCATTTTATCTGGTCACCCTTCCTGAACAGTTGTGTGAAACATGAACATGTGAGCTTCTTTGCATATGACTGTCTGTTGGAATATACGTTTTGTAGTTATTCTCCGCTTGCCTTCATAATATGTCCTGACATTGAAATGTTCCTGATAAGCTCCAACACTTAGAAAATATGAAATGGTTATAAGTGTCTTATGAATGAGTATTGTGCAAGTAGGAAATACATACCATTCGATAACCATTTGTAAGCAGTGCTTGTAGACCTTAATCCTATTTAGCTGAAAACACCTGTATGTTAACGTAACTCTTTATTTTCTTTGCCATCATTATGTTTCATGTGTAACCGGATCACTAAATAATAGCAATCAACATGTTTTGTGGCATCTAAAATATAATTCTATGTAGCACACACAATACAAGACAAAATACAATGTATTTGATAAAGTAGTGTTGAGGTTAGTGCTGAGGCCAGAACGTTGGTTCTTTGTAGTTTATTTTGACAGAACATTGCCAGTTAGCTGATGGTACAGTAAATGTGACCTTCACTTCTCCCCAGAATACGATTCTTGTCCATGAGAATCTATTTGCTGTCACAGTGAATATCATTCTTGTTTATGTTGCTCTGACTGGCCAGAATAGTCGAACCATTTTATGTTCTGAACGCCTCTCAAATTGAGACCATGAGCTCCAAGGTCAAGATCTGTAGAATCTATAAAGCCTATTTGCTGGTGTAGTACTGTGTAGGGGGTAGGAGGCCTGTGCTTTGTGTGCAGTGTACAATGTGGCGGGTGTTGGTGAGATCTGTGGCTGCATGTTTAGTAGTTGTGTGGCTGCTTATGTTACTGTAAAACAGCAGGCTTGTAATTGTAACAGAACTCATTTACTTCAAACTGACTTCACCTACCGTATGTTAGCTGCTCAAAATGTACATCATTACACAGACCAATGAAATAATGTTTGAACAGTATGTACAGTATATAATCTTATGTATCAATCAATACTGATTAGACTTATTTTGGTACATGTAAGAAACTTGAAAAGCAAATCATGATTTCACACAATTAAGATAATAATCAGTGCATACATTGTACCGGACAGAGCAAGAGAGCAGCAGAGAGGAGACTGTCATTATAGTAAATAAATAAAAACATGGATGATGAAGAAGGAAAAGGCAAAACTACTGTAACTATTGTAGCACCTTTACCCCCACCCTCTGTGAGATTGGGTTGCTACCTGTATGTTCCATGGTGCTGTGCATACCTGTGAGGCAACAGGAGGGCTCTGAGTTGCTCCGAGCTGTTGTGGGGAAAATAAGGACAGGCTTTCAAGGTACCTTATTCGTAGTTGGCAGCGCCTCCAGTCAGCGAGGATCCTGTCTGCAGGATGGTCCATGCTGACAGTTCTCTTATCCCAAAGCAGTGAATCACACACTTGGATGGTTCAATGGATGTTTATTCATATTCCAAAACTTACAGCAGTCCCATTCCCTGGAAGGTTACCTTAAGGCTTGAGGCCCATCATGGTTTCCTTCTTGTGCTCCTCCTGTATCCCTTGTGGGATACAGAGTAAATGTTCTCACTCCACAGGGGGAGGAAAGAGACACCCTGATTTCTGGGAGAGTGCCAGTATATATTCCTTGGGGTTGGGCTTGTAACCCTGCCCCATAACAGGGCAGGTCTGATACTGATAGGCATCATACATTTACATATGACCCAACCAGTATCCTCCCCCAGGCTGACACTTTCAGGCTGTTGCTGGGCCAGCCCCTGGATACAGTAAATATATCCAGGGCTGCAATAGCACGCTAGGCTTTCATGAGATATTCTAACCCCTCCAGTGCCTGTGCCTAGCAGGACTTATAATGTTAGGGCCCACGGGAAAGAGTAGCGACCGGAGGCTGTGCAACACTATCCATTGAAGAGCCAGGATGTACAAGAGAGGCAGAGTTATAGGGACAGAGAGAGCCCTGCGCACAGAGGCACAGTTAATCTGTGGCCATGGTGCCTTCTCCTGTGCAGAGGCATGCGGAGGCTGTGGGAAAGCGGGTGCTTTCCCTGGCCATGCTAGACGCGCCGTGGGGGGGCGTTCCTAGTGACGTCACGGTGCTGGTTCGCCCTCATTGGGCAAACCGATCACGTGACCTGTGTGTCACGCTGAGAAATCAGTTGAACTGACTTCTCGCGCAAAGCACGCCGCATGGACGCGAACACTGCCTTAAGGCAGTCTGTCCGCACGGTCTGCGGCACCATGGCCCCAGCCTTATAGGGATAGTGAGAGAGCCCTGTGGACAGAGGCAGAGCTATAGGGACAGAGGCAGAGCTATAGGGACAGAGGCCGAGTTATAGGGACAGAGGGAGTGAGCCCTGTCACAGACACCGAGTTTTAGGGACAGAGAGAGCCCTGCGCACAGAGGCAGAGTTATAGGGACAGAGAGAGAGCCCTGCGCACAGAGGCAGTGTTATAGGGACAGAGAGAGCCCTGTGCACAGAGGCAGAGTTTTAGGGACAGAGATAGCCCTGCGCACAGAGGCAGTGTTATATGGACAGAGAGAGCCCTGCGCACAGAGGCAGTGTTATAGGGACAGAGAGAGCCCTGCGCACGGACAGAGAGAGCCCTGCGCACAGAGGCAGTGTTATAGGGACAGAGAGAGCCCTGCGCACAGAGGCAGAGTTATAGGGACAGAGAGAGCCCTGCGCACAGAGGCAGAGTTATAGTGACAGAGAGAGCCCTGCGCACAGAGGCAGTGTTATAGGGCCTGCGCACAGAGGCAGTGTTATAGGGACAGAGAGAGCCCTGCGCACAGAGGCAGAGTTATAGGGACAGAGGGAGAGTCTTGCGCACAGATTCAGAGTTATAGGGACAGAGAGAGCCCTGCGCACAGAGGCAGAGTTATAGGGACAGAGAAAAGTAAAGGATGGAAACACAGAATTGTTTCCAACTAGCTGTGCAGAGAATGGACACGGAGAATTTACTGGGGTGGGAACAATAGGATAATAGTGTTAAGTTATAAGTTTAAGTTGTACTGTATTTAATAAAAGTTTACCAAAACAAATTAATAGAATTTTTTTTAAATTATTCAAAATGTAACTGATTACAAGGTCAAGTTCAATAATTATTTTTGCTCTGTGTTAGGGGGTGCAGAACCGGCCACCTGAACACAAACACGTCCCCCCCTTACATATATGTAACATACTGTAGAACCTTAACAATGTGTGACATGGGTTAGAATTGTTTCCAACTGTATTTGTATTGATGCCGAAGTGAGCGTTGATCACAGGTTGTACATGTCATTCAGTAGCAGAATTTACATATATAATTACTCCTTTATATTCTGTGAGGGAGGGGCAGGCGACAATGCAATTCGTCAGGGTGTATAGGGAGGATTGTTGCTTGAATGATGTAGAGAAGGCACTGACTGGTGCTATCTGACTAGGAGACATCCCGAGATTGGTCACTGTTCCTCTCCATTACTTTTCAGCAAGATTCAGCAAAGACCAAATGGACAGAGGCCCCCAAGGGCTGCGGGCCTGTGCCAGGATGGTGCTGGGTCATGCAGAAAACTGAGGGATTAGGCACCATCTGTACGGTAGGTTCGGTTGGGACAATTGGTAGACTGTAGATATTTACTGTACAGTTGGGACCAGTTCTAGCCAAATATCAATAATGCAGACACATGGTCCAGCTGTAGAGGTTGGAACCCAGCAGCCGCAGGGGTTTGTTCTGAATTTAGGGGTAAAGTGAACAGCACTCCAGGTGTACTTTTTTTTTCTCCAAAAGTTTTTATTAGGCATTGCTTGAAATACATTGTATACATAACAGACATCATATTACCTAATGCCGGTTTTCCTGTTTTAACGACAGTAAGAGGGAAAGACTCAACGCGCCCCCGACCATCAAACGTGGGTCGGCAGGGTTGGCGTGAGGACGGAAACAGAAAGTGGGGGGGGGGGGGGGGGGGGAAGGGTTGGGGGGGGGGGGGGGGGGGGGTGGGAAGGCCCTTCCTCCTCAGTCCACTGTCCTTTATTCCGTCGCTACCTCTGTCTTCTGTTGTATGAGATGATCATTGTTAATCTTTCGTACGGGATAGCCACGGTTCCCATGTGTTATAAAAGGGCTCCGTTTTCCTTTTTAGGAAGGCCGAGAGCTTTTCCATTAACATAACCTCCTGTATTCTCTTTTTGACAGTTTGCCTAGGGGGGGGAGACACCTTCTTCCACGAGGCCGCCACCGCACATCTAGCCGCCGTAAGAATGAAGGAGATCAATTTACTTGTTGGGCGGTCAATGTTCTCGATTGGCCTGGCCAACAAATAGGTCAACGGATCAATGGGTATTGTGAGGTCTGTGACCTCCGTGATTAGAGTCTGTATGGTTTCCCAGTATTTCTGAATTTCTGGACATGACCACCATATATGGGCCATGTCACCCTTATGTCCGCAGCCTCTCCAGCATAGGTCAGAAGCCAGAGGGTAGATTTGATTTAGTCTAACTGGGGTAAGATACCAGCGAAACAGTATTTTATATATGTTTTCTTTGATTGTGGTACATATGGAAGTTCCTGAAGCTGTATCCCAAATACTTTCCCAATCCTCTCGGTCTATAACTGTGCCCAATTCTGCTGCCCAATGGAGCATGTAGTCATGAACCGGAGCATCTGTTGCTCGTTCTAGTTCTGAGTATATTTGCGTTATGAGACCTTTTTGGTGTGCTGTCTCCTTGCTTAGTCTTTCAAAGTTCGTGAGAGGGGGAAATTCCAACGGCGTAATGCCGTATTTGGAGGTATTTTAAGACGTTTAGACCTCTTATTTCGTATTTGTTTTGCATCCTTTGGTAGCTCAGGAACTCCCCAAAGCTCAGGAAGTCAGCAATCGCCCGAATGTTTTTTGTCGTAAATTGATCGAATTGTCTGGGCTCACAACCTGGTGGGAATTTGGGGTTTTGGGTGATTGGTATAAGTTGAGATTTGGCGGTTGTGAGCTTGAATTTCAGTTTGCATTTTGTCCAGGTCTCCCATGTGTGCCTCATTGGTCCTAATTGAAATTTATTTTTCTGCAAGTCTTCCCTGCTCAGGGACCAAAGGCATGCTTGCAGAGAAGGCGTGCCGGCGTATTGCTTTTCTATATCTAGCCAGCAATATTGGCCGGGATCCGCGTTCCAAACTACTACCTGCCTTAATTGGGTGGCCTGGTAGTACCGCGTTATATCGGGGACTCCCAAACCCCCTCTCCCCCTCGAAGCAAGTAGAACTGTTCTCGGGACTCTTGGGATATTTTTCATTTCAGTGCCTGGGATGTGGATGGGAAGTGTCTGAAAGTAATATAATAATCTGGGGTTTATGTTCATTTTCACCGAGATCATCCTCCCGATCCATGAGATTTGGTATGTTCCCCATTTATCTAGGTCTAATTTGATTTTTCGCAAGAGGGCAGGGTAATTGTTTTGGTATAGAGAATGGTAGTTCCCCGATATCTTTACTCCCAGATATTTGATATAGGAGGAGCACCATCGGTAATTGAAATTTAGTTTAAGGAGTTTCATCTCTGGCTCTGGCAGGTTGAGATTTAGTGCTTCGGATTTATCGTTATTGATTTTATAACCTGATATCGCTCCGAAGTCTAAAAGCTCTTTTTGTAGGTTTGGGAGGGAAATCTGGGGCCTTGAGAGTGTTAGTATTATATCATCTGCGCACAGGGAAATTTTGTATTGCGTACGCCCAATTTCTACCCCTTGAATATCCACGTTGTTTTGAATTGTAGCTGCGAGAGGTTCTATAGTTAGTGCGAAGAGGAGAGGGGATAGGGGGCAACCCTGTCTCGTGCCGTTTTGAATGCCAAAGCTCTGGGAATTACTTCCTGGTAATTTGACCGTAAAAGTATTTGTGTTTTTTAATAATTTTTTGGGGGCACAGACTTGATACTGCAGGCAAGCGGAGACACCTGCGGGGAACACCCAAGGGCCACCGCCAGCCTATAGTACCATTCATGTGCTAAAAAAAAACTATGGGTTATGTATATAAGGGGGGTATAGGGGTTGTTGGGGGCACAGATGTTGATTGTGTTGTGTATTGCAATGTTTATTGGGGGCAATTGTCCCCAATAAACATGCTACTATCACTTAACCCCTTCATTGCCTTAACGGATAGCCGCTAAGGTAATGAAGCAGCATTACTGTATTTTTATTAATACATGTGCAGAGGGTCTCTGGACATGAACCGTGTTAGTTTTATGTCCGGGGACCCCCTGCTTCCCGAGATACAGCACCTTTATGGGGTGCCGGTATCTCCTATGAATGGAAATGTCCCGCGTCACGTGATCGTGCTATCTCCATGCATTGGAGATACCGGCACCTCATAACGGGGCCTGTATCTCGGGAAGCAGGGGATCCCCAGACATAAAACCAACGCAGTTCATCTCCGGAGACCCCCTGAACATCTACAATATTAATATGTAAAAAAAAAAATATTTGCCGGCGCGATTTGTGCAGAGAGAGGCGGATCTCGCTCTCTGCTGACAGATCTCGCCAGCGGAGCCCTTCTCGCCAAGGCTCGCCATCTCTCTGCCGGATTCCTCTCCCAGATATGCGCACTTTCCTGCATACGGCGAGGGGAATCCACCAAAAAAATGGAGAGTTCTAAGTCTGGCGAATTCTAAGAATGGCCATTCTCGCAGTTTTCAGCATAGGCCAATAGGTCGGTTAAGTTGGCTAATTCATCAGGGGAGAGGAGGGATTGGTCTAGTTTCTTATGCAATTTGTGAAGGGCTAGTTTCCTGCCAAAAAGGTTCACATCTTTTACCCACTCAAACAAATTCATATTGCATGCAGGTGTGAATGATAAACCTTTTTTGAGGACAGACAGTTGACTGGTGGTTAGAATCTTAGATGTTAGGTTAACTACCTGTAGTTCATTGTTCATGGTCACTGTCGATTCCTCCTCCTGCCCCTGCCTCTCCCTCTCCATCTGTAGCCCCGAATTTCTCTGTTTCTGAGCTCTCTGGCCCCTTCTAGTTCTAAATCTCTTTCTCTTGAAAAATCTCCCTCAAATCTTTGTAGGACTAAAAAATCCTGTCTCCTATTTTCTCTAGCTTCCTGCGACCCACTAGGTACAGATTGGTGAGTACCTGTGATCCCACTACCCCCCTCTGAGGCTCAATTATCCCAGTCTGTGGAGGAATCATGTGGTTCTACATAGTCCTTTTTGGTATTAATCCTATATATTTTGTCCCGGCGAAACTTCTTTTGTTACCTCTCTTTTATACTGTATCATTAGTAAATTTCTCAATGTTCTTTTTTAGTTTAGTATCTAGATCCTGATACTCTGTATTCTCTTGCCATTGTGCTAGAGATTTCAAATCTGTACCTAGCTCACTACTTACTGCTGCCATGTTTTTCGTTTCATATTCTATCAGCAGTATCATTAGCTCCTTCGAGCATTTAGAGAGAGTATCCTCCCATTTTGTTTTCAACTTGAATTGTATTAATTACTTGCATGGTGTACATGCATAGCATACAATTGCAATAAAGAACAGTTACAACCTGGTAGTAGTTATCCATGTATAAACACTCTCAACAGGTGAATACAAGACAAACAGGGTAGACAGACAGACAAACAGACAAAAACACAAACCACAAACTAGGGGAGAAAAAGGTGTGATTTAATCGGGGGGGTCCTCCTGCCGTGGTACCGTTGGATGCTCCGTGTCCAGTGGTCACTGCTTTTGAGGTGGTCGGGTTCCCTCCAGATGTCTCGTCCGTATGTTTTTGTCTAACTGTGTCTGCGGCTCCGTAACCTGTCCAGTCAATTCGTCCCAGCGCAACGTCATCAAGGGAGAACGCACATGCTCTTATTATTGCCATATCGTGGACCTTTCCACCCCCGGTGTATCTGTCGGGGCCAATCATGGCGACCAGACTTTTAGATAATTTGCACCAGTGTCATTGACCAAACTTGTCAATTTCTCCATCTGGCAAACTGTCCAAATTCTAATCCGAAATTTAGCAATTATGGGGATCTCATTCTGTTTCCAGCATGCTGCGATCTCCCCGCGTACCGCTGTTGCAAAGTGCGCCACTAACTTATTCTTCTTTTTGGAGAGGCCCGGATGTAGCCTGTTGAGGAGAAACAACCATGGATCTAACCGGATGTGCGTTTCTAGGATTCTGTTTAGCCAATCTTAAATTGAGTCCCAGACCGAGGCGATTTTGGGGCAAGAGCACAGCATGTGCAACAGGTCTGCTTGCTGTCCACATTGTCTTGGACACAATGGGGAGTAACTTGGCAGATATTTGTCCAATTTTATGGGGGTGTGGTACCACCACATCATAACTTTATATGCGTTCTTCCTTAAGGTCGTGCATATGGAGCTTTTGGAAGCTGCCAAGACAATTTTTGTCCACTCCTCTAAGTCCAATTCCTCCCCTAGGTCAGTCTCCCATTTAGTCATGTACCATGACTTTTCCATCACGGTTGAGCCCGAACTGGTCACCTCCTTGTACATCTGTGATATACAGTAAGTCCCTTTGTGGATGTCCCTGATCGACAGAGCTTTTCAAATTTCGTTAATTGGGTTTGGGGCTGAAATGTCTGATAAAATGCTCTTATCTGGAGGTATCTAAAGAACTCCCCATTGGGGATATTTTTTGCTAGATTTAAGTAGATCAAAAGTTTGTATGCCTCTTCTGCCCTTCAGATCCACTAGTCTATTAATGTGTTTGTGTTGCCAGGTAGAAAATTCCACCCGTGACAGACCTGGAGCAAATGATGGATTTCTCCACAGTGGGGTTATTCCTGATAATTTATGGGTCAATTTACATTTAAGCCTGGTGAGCTCCCACACCGAGAGCGAGTTGGTCATTGAGGATAGCGGAATTTTGGCGCCTAACCGCACCTTTTTGGGGAGCCAAATTAAATGTTCCAGCTCTACAGGGGAGCATAGTTCCCCTTCTAAAGCGACCCATCTTTTCGAGTCCGGAGTAGTATGCCATTGCCCAATTTGGCATAATTGGGCCGCCTTGTAATAGCACAACAAGCAAGGTACCGCTAGCCCACCTGCCCCTGTCTGCCTGCACATGATCTGTTTTCCCACTTTCGCCTTCTTCCCTCCCCAGATAAATTTATCTATCTAAGATTGGAGTGAGAGGGTTTCCTTCAACCTTAAAGGCACCGGGAGGGTTTGGTAAAGGTAGAGAAGGCGCGGGAGCAGATTCATTTTGACGCAGTGAATCTTCCCTATCCAAGAAATTGTGTAAGTGGCCCATCTCCAAATGTCCCCTCTCAGGGTTTGCATCAATTTGGGGTAGTTTGCTTGATACAGCAATTTGGATACCTTGGCTACATTAACGCCTAGGTATTTGATTTCCTTCTGCTGCCAGTTAAAATTGAAGTTGAGGGTGATCAGCTTCTCCAGGGGTTTGGGTAAATTGATGTTCATAGCGTCTGATTTAGATTGGTTAATTTTGAATCTGGAGATCTTATTGAATCTCCCCAACAAGTCGAACAGGTTCGATAGAGAAGTAAGGGATTTAGATATTGTCAGGAACACATCATCCGCATACAGTGTCACTTTATGCGACTGGCTTCTAATGAAAATACCTGTGATATATTTGCTATCGCGTATCCGAGCCGCCAGGGGCTCCATACACAATGCAAAGCGGAGGGGGGAGAGCGGACAGCCCTGCCTTGTTCCGCTCTTAATTTGAAGACAAACTTGCACAGGGCTCCTTAACCACTTAAGCTGAAATTGTTGGTGTGTGTCTGCGGTTACGGATCAAAGCCAGCACGGATACATTGTATGCCGGCATGTAACCCAGACCGAGTATAGGTCAAGCCTCAACCCACATCACAGAGCCTGTTCAATTAAGTGGATAACGTGCGTTAGGAAAGAGCTACTGCACCGACACACTTTATTCGAGCAAATACCCGGTATGTACCTGGCAGATACCTGGAATGCGCCGCTCCTCACCTCTGACAAGCCCCGTTGCATTTGCCTTCCCAGCCTGGGTTCATGCCTGGCTGATGGGCGGCTGATCTGTTAAATGATAATGATTAGGATTTAATAGGCTGCAATGCTTCGCGTGTCTACCAGATGGCATAAATTCATGAATTGTAATGCAGTATATATATATGTAGTGTGCAGTATTGCAGCCAACGGGAATAAAATGCTTCAATCCCTGACGGAAAATAACTCAATGCACTCGGGCAGAAAACAGTCACAAACCTCAATACACCCGGGTATACCCGAATTCGTGGGACTAGCCGAGCTCGAATAAAGTGTGTCGCCAGTGTAGCACTCAAATTTTTGGACTGCAGCTAGGTAAAAAGAAACCTTAAACATACATGTAAAGTTTATAATTGTTGCACAAGCAGAAAATACATTTATGAATAAACTGTATTGCAATGGTGTTTTAAAATGTACAGGCAGGAAACCTTTCCTGTACAGAATCCAATAACATGCCCATATGTTATGGATGAATGAGCTGAGGGATTTTTCATCTCCGAACTTCAAAAGGCACCCTGCTGAGTTGGTGCTCCATTGTCTATGAGAAATTCAGAGTTGAAAAGCCTAAGATACCCTAGATGTTAGGGTGGCCAGGATATTGTTAATTGCCTGATACCGGTGGGAAGTACTGATGCAGCTACCAGTATTAGAACACTTACCTGAGAAATTCCTGGGAGATTCTGGGGCAGTCTCACAGTAAATGCCTCAACACTGCCTCAACATTTCTGTAAAATTCTTAATGGCCATTCGGATTAACACAGCAGGGGGTCCCTGCAGTCCCATTCAGTTTGCAAGGACTCCCTGCTGTGTTAATCCTATGGGCCATTAAGAATCTCACAGAAATGTTGAGGCAATGTTGAAGCAACCTTAATGGATTTATTGTGAGACTGCCCCAGAATCTACTCAGGCAGAGTTCTATTACTTGTTGCTGCATCTGTATGGGCAGCACACTGGGTAGCCAAAATCCAGATTTACTGTCGCCAGGTAGGGGTTGGGCCCGGTATGCTAAGGAGCTCAGGTGTGATGTTAACAAATGCCTTGTGCAAACCGGGAAGCAACTTCTGCCCTTTTTGTAAGGTACTGGCAAGTTGGGGATAGGTGGGGAAAATTATTCCCACGAGAGGATTGGGTGTATATGTTAGGTATAGGACCCGTAACCCTATAAAAATGCCTGCAGTCAAGTCCCAGTCAGATTCATCACAGTTTTTAACAAGAATTGTCCAAGTACAGCGTCACCTGTTCTGGAGTGTGAGGGGTTAACTACAATGTAACGAAGAATTGCACACCTCTTCCAGAATTCGTTTGAGCTAAGGATTCCCAAACAAATCCTGTAAGGCATTACGGAAGAATTTCTTTTGGCGGAGATAGATGGCTGGCAAGTTGCGCCCTTAGCCAAGGACTATCACACGGCGTGCAGGGGTGCCCAGAGACTTTGTTTTGTTCCATGAAAATTTTATTTTGTTTCCCCATCCCAGTAAGTATATATTGACTGTAATTGTGAAGTATTGTGTGTTTGTCTTACAGCCGCGGCCTCTTTTATTCTCCAACATCTCCGAATTTTTTGGGGGATTTTTTCCGAATGCCACGCACTTCACCGCACTTCACCGCGTTCATGCCGCATTCATACCGCATTCACGCTCATGCATTCAATATTATGAGCGCTAAAATACTGGAACATATTCCGGGGAAAAAAAAATACTGCATCTGCTCGCGGTTATCAGAGTTGCGCCGATATGGCCGCATTAGGATAAAGGCGGTCGCCACTGTAAAAGGAAATAAATTACAATTTATTTTACTCATCTTGTGTGCTCAGTCCAGAATCCCTGTATAATTTGTTGGTAAGCTCTGGTCTACCGTGACAGGCTTATATATTAACTGGGGGTAGCGGTGGGACGCTGACTGAGCCTATGGTATAGTCTCCTGCGGGATTCTATAAAATAGGGGGAACTCGTAGATTGCGAGCTCCCCAGACAAGTGGTAACTTACACACGCTTCACAAGAGCATGAGATATTACATCTTGCCCTTTGCCCATACCCCTGTGCTAACATGATAACATGAGTCATCGCTCAGGAAGGTTCCGATCCTGGGACCGAGCTCGGATCGGGGAGAGATGTGAAGGCTATGGATGGCCGACGGACGGTCAGTCAAAGCCGTAACTGGAGGAGGACTTGGATAATCATCAAGCCAGAATGGCTCCAATGGATGGGCCTGGCCCCTTGGCTGCTGTGGCAGTGGACACCAATCAGCCCGGAGTGCAGAAGGTCGATTTAGCTACGGCACTGCAAGGACATTGGGAGGGAGCAGGTGACCACCTGAATAATGGTGGCTTGCCATCAGCGGGTGCGGAGGAGGTAGTCACTGCGGCTACTGGACTTACCGCCACTGGGCTCACAGTGACGCACCCAAAGCTGCAGAGTTTAGACACGAGAGGCGGTTTTCACCTAAAACAACCAATCAGATTGGGGATTTAGTTCCCATGATCTGATTGGCTGAAATACCATGGGACGCCGGCCATGTTGGATTTAGTGACGTCATGTTAAAGGCAAATGAAGCACAGCCATTCTGATTGGCTGGCATCATTCCCTTTATGTGACGTCATTAAAAAAAATGTTTTAAGTTGGCACATGGTTTTACCAGCTAATCAGATGTCTGTTAAGCCAGTTCCCGCCCAAATGTGACGTCACAAGCCCTATTTAAAGCCATGACGCCTCATTTGAGCCCAAGAAGCCGACGAGACAACATCAGTTGGGATCTACCATGGGGCTTTTTGGATTACAATATGAAGATAGAAGGTTAAGAAGATCAAGAAATGGTGACAGATGAAGATAGAAGAAGGTGATTAAAGAAAGAAGAAGGAAGATTTGGGTACCTGAGCAGGATCTTCATGGCGGATGGCATTTGATGCTGTTTGAGGCCTTCAAGGTACGTGAGCTTCTTGTTTACCTGGGAGTCGGAGGGCCAGCGCTTCTAATGGTAAGTAATATATTGAATGTTTGTAAATGTATTTTTTACAGGTTTTTACATTGGATGTGTTTTTTTTAATTTTTTATTTCTGCACATTGATTGATAATATATTAATCTGTACTATATATTATTATGACAATATTTGGGCGGCATTTCTGGCTTTGTATTGCTGCTAGTTTTTGCAATGTTAGTTTATTATTGTTAGGTATGTTTCTGCTTGATTGAAATAAAATGTAAGCGATTGATTTTCATTTTTAATTAATGATGTGTTGTGTTGGCTAATGCGTTTAATGTTTTTTTCTGATATTTTTTACATTTATTTCTTTGTAGGTTACTGGTTTAATTAATAGCTGTTGCATTAATGAATTGCTTTGATTGGTTACTGGTTTAATTAATAGCTATTGTATTAATGAATTGCATTGATTGGTTACTCTTTAATTAATAGCTGTTGTATTAATGAATTGCTTTGATTGGTTACTGGTTTTATTAATTCATAGCTGTTGTATTAATGAATTGCTTTGGTGTTTTGGAATGTTTAATTATTGTGTGTTTTGTGCACTAATGTGTTGAGATTAGGTGCCCTTTGTGTGCTATAGTGGTTTTTATCATGCCCATATTATTACAGTATATGGGTTTGATGTACCACTATACTACTCAATGGGTACAGGGTGGGTAGAGGGCCAGGGTGGGTTAACTCCTTAATTACTGTAGCGGTTATTAACCGATAAGGTTATTAAGGGGTTAGGCGATATTAGATTGTATTTATTATGCATGTACAGTATGATTTATGGCAACGGAGGACAGAGGTACCTGCTGTATCCAGAGGAGGAAGCCCTTCATGTTGCTGTGGTAAGTAGAACTGTATTTATTTACTTTATTTATGCTTGCTAATGTTGTGTTTAATAATGGGGAAATAATCTATTATCCATATCTGGATAATAGTTATTTTACCTATTACTGTACTGTGTGTTTTGGCGGTGGGGGGGGGGGAGGTCTTGATTTATTTAAATGTATGACATGTTTATTTTTTTTACATACAGGGTTGGTACCTTAGGTCTGCGGGAACCTCTGGAGACAACCTGAGGACCCACGGACGCCCACGGGCCCACCTGTGGACCCACGGTGGACACCTGTGGGGAAGAACCAGGGGCTCCAAAAGTGTGGGGGCCACGCGGACCTACAGGGACCACCGAGGGCCCCCAGACCCCTGTGGGAACCATTTGATGGCCTCAGACACATGTGGGGCTGACCCGGGGACCCCAGACACCCACGGGCCCACCCGTGGCCACCATTTGGGGCCCACGGCACCTGGAGGGGACCACCCGGAGGCCTTCAGACCCTGGGGTACTGGTGCACTATGGGGCCTGCGGACACTTGCCGGGACCACCGGGGACTCCTGTTTGTAAAATAATAAATCATGCTTTTATGGGAGGGACACACTGGGCAAGCTACCCAGCTACCTGAACAAGCTCCTCACCCCTAGCACATGCAGCACCTATCACCTTAGATCAGACTCCAATAGACTATTCATGGTCCCAAGGCTCAACAAAGTATCCGGACGTTCCTCCATCTCCTTCCGTGCACCCCAAAACTGGAACAACCTACCAGAGACTCTCATATCCACCACCAGCTTAAGTTCTTTGAAATCTAAGGCTGTCTCAGTCTTTAATCTGGTCTGTAACTGTTTCATACGCTCATAATATATATTTTCTTTAACTGTGCACGCAATGTCTTGTACACTGGAGACACGTTTTATTCTTTGTTGGCTAGTTCCGCAAGCCGGGAGATGTCCCGGCTTGCTAGCCAAATCCCCTCGGCGTGCCGCGCGACACCGATGCGCGGTCACGCTTCATCGGGTGCCTGCACCCCATGCACGCGTGTCCAGGGCTCCCCGATGGAGCCCTGGTGTCCCGCGATGTGGGGGACAGCAGTGGGGGCAGTGGGGGGTTCCAGGGGACCCGGCAGACCCGGAGAGGGGAGGGGGAAGCCCCGATCGGAGGCAAAGGTAAGAATAAACTCGGCCGCGACAGTATATAATGTACACCTTGTTCATTTATGTAACTGTACTTGTAACCATGTATTATTTGTTTTACTCTGTGCCCAGGACATACTTGAAAACGAGAGGTAACTCTCAATGTATTACTTCCTGGTAAAATATTTTATAAATAAATAAATAAAATATTAGTGGGTGGGTAGTACAGTACTGTACATATTGTAATGTAATCTGCTACAGTAGAGTGCCTTAACCCCTGCATTGCCTTAGAGGGCATTGCATGGCCGCTAAGGTAATGAACCTGGTTACATTTTTATTTTTATTTGTGTGTGTGAATAGGGGGTCTCTTGAGTTGAACAAAGTTTATTTCAGCCCCAGGGACCCCCTACTTCCCGAGATACGAGCCCCGTTATGGGGTGCCAGTATCCCTCTGATTTGTTTAGATCCCACGGTCATGTGACCCACAGGATTTTCTCACTGATTACAATAGGAAAGGAGCAGATGTTGTCCTAATTCAGGAAACCCATTTTAGCACCACCAGCTTCCCGAAATATTTTGACAAACAATTCAAGCAGGTGTTTCTGTTTTCTGCAAAAGAGAAGAAACGCGGGGTTGCGATAGTGATACACAACAGAGTGGGGCTGGTGGTGGGCACAATAAAGAAAGTCAAGGAATGCAGGTTCTTCTTGCTCACAGGCTTCATAAATCTTCAGCCAATAACGATTGCCGTGGTATGTGCACCAAATGGACATGACTCTGCCTTCTATACAGCAATATTCACAGCCATCCAAAAACACGTTAAAGGCGCCCTGATAGTTGGCGGTGACTTTAATACAGTACTGAACGCAGCCCTAGGCAGGTCGGGTTCCCCCAGGGTTGGATCAATATGTAGGCCTAAAGCCCTGGAACAGGGGCTGAGGGAGCTGCAGTTGGTCGATGTCTGGAGGGAATTACACCCGTTAGACAAGAACTTTACCTTTTACTCACACCCACATGACTCCTTTAGCAAAATTGATTACTTCTTTGTCTCTAGTAGACTGGTCCCGAAGATCTCCCATTCTGGGATCCACGATATTTCTTGGTCAGATCAGGCACCCATAGAGCTATTGGTGCACACGGATAGGGCTGGACAGACTTGGAGCAAACTGGAAATTGAATGAGTCTTTACTAAAAATACCCGAATTGCTGGAGATGGTGGGAGGGAAAATTAAACATTCTTTTAGAGAAAATGAAGGAAGCGTTCGCTCCCATATAACCCTCTGGGAGGCACATAAAGCAATACTACGAGGGGTTCTAATTAGCATGGCAGAAGGAGAAAGAGAGAGAGGAACGCAAAAATTTTGGAAAGTCAGAATGAGCTAAGGGAATTCTGGGACCAGCGTAAGAGATCTCCTAATTCGGCTGCTATACAAAAAAAATCCAGATGCTCAGATTAAGTTGAATCTGCTCCTGACCTCTTAGGCCGAGAAATCACTAAGCTGGTCAATGAGGAAATTCTTTGAAAAAGCAAACAAGCCAGATACCTTGCTGGACAATCTAATCAACTCTAAAATTTAGAATTATAATATTCAAGCCATCAGATTACAATCGGGCATACTCTCTGCCAACCCTAAAAATATTGTAGACGAATTCAAGAAATTCTATGAAAAATTATATGATGGAGGGAAGGTGACCCATTCCTCTGGTACCAAGAAAGCCCTGATAGATTTCTTGAAGGGCGCGAATCTGCCAGGTCTGAGTGAGGATAGAGAGATAATGGGAAGGGTATTTCACAGCGGAGGAGGTAGCGGAGATTATCAAAAATCTGAAACCCTCTAAAGCCCCGGGTCCCGACAGATTTTCGAATATTTATTATAAAAAATTTAAGAAACAATTGACTCAATATCTTCTTTGCATGTTCAACCAAGTCTTGGGTGGTACCCACTTTCCCCAGCACATGCTCCAAGCGTCCATCTCTATCATTCACAAATAGGGTAAGGACCCACATGACTGTAGGAGCTACAGGCCAGTATCCCTCATTAATTCGGACATTAAAAACTACGCTAAATTACTGGCCAATAGATTGGATCTCATCCTGCCCAGACTGGTGCACCCAGATAAAGCCGGGTTTATCCCGGGTCGACAAGCAGCTGATAATACCCGGCGAATTATTGATCTGTTAGAAATAGCCAATACAAGATCCATACCAGTTATGGCGCTCAGTTTGGACGCGGAAAAGGCGTTTGACAGGATTGACTGGCCATATTTGGAGGCCACGCTTGGAGCATTCGGGCTGGGTGCAAAGTTGACAAAAGCTATCTTTTCTCTCTATGCCGCTCCGTCGGCTAGGGTTACCCATCAGGGATTCACTGCCAAGAAAAAGCAAAGGACTGGGGCAAAAATAAACTATTTATTAGGCATATAAACCAAAAAGAAAAACATAGATTAAAACTCTGACGCGTTTCCCGCCGTGGAGGCGCTTTATCAAAGAGTACTGAGGTTCCTTCAGTTTCTGATTAAATACTGGTCAAATGTAGGTGCACACTTTCCGATAATAAACTTAATTGGATAATCAAGTTAAAGATTATACAGCAGCTGCTGACAAGAATTCAAAAGACAAGAGTCTGTAATACAAGGTGGCATCAAACAAATGAGTATTATACAGGACTGAATGAACCAAATGTTAGCAACAACATCAGGTAACAATGTTAAAAAGGTTACTGTTAGATACATAGAAGCAACAACATTTCTAAGCCAAAAACTCGTAAACCTAATAAATGCAATATGAAAATAAAGAAAACAGATGATAAATCATAAATGACAATACATTAAATAATAATGAACAAAGAAAAAAGTGCAATGTGAAAAATAAGCAAATCCTAAAGACATAATGATAAATAACATGAAATAAAAAAAAAATGTATAAAATAAATAAAAATGAATAAACAAAAAAGTGTATGTATCCTCATGAAATAATCCAAATAACATAAAAAATTTGAATGAATAAATCTTAATATAAAAATAAAGATTTATATATAAATCACCTTTATGTGATATTTAAGAAAAAACTATAGAATAACACCAATTATAGTGATTTCTAATAATAAACTAATAACTAAATATATAATATATATGATCTATAATAGAATAATATATTGAAAATTCATAAATTGATAAACAAAGTGATACATATATAAATCTATAAATCACAATCATCATGATGCACCGGAGGCAAGAAAAAATAAATATATATCCAATATATAGAAAAATGGAGACAGGATATGTCATAAAAGAGCATGAAAGAGCAAAGCAATGGAAACCAGATATATCATTGAATGAACAAAACATCAATAACGAATGTAATAAAAGAGATACAAACATTTTTCTTTTCCTGGAATCTATGGGTAAAGTTAATATGAGAGATTTGTATTATAAAAAATGCTTTAGCTCCCAGTCGATATTGATGCCAGAAGGGTGGAATGTTATTAATCCCAGTAAAATTAATTCTAGAGTCAAATAGACTCGGTGAAAGAAATGAGCCTAAAGATTTGGCCTTTCGAAATACAAATTTTGTCTTCCTATCAAGGATAGGTTTGAGGTCATTATCTAATGTGAGAGTGTTCCAGTGTTTATAGATAATGGATCGTATCTGATCTGCTTGTCTGCTTTGTTGTGTTATAAACAAAGGTATAGCCATCTGGTCATGTGATGGTTCACCTTTAGAAGATTTTGTCCGTTTTTGCAAAAGATCCCTTTTGTCCATTAGTCTAACAGAGTCAAGTGCTTCTGTAATATGGGATCGCTTATAGCCTCTGGCTGTGAATCTTGAGATTAAATCTCTAGATTGAGTCTCAAAGGCTTCCTTGGTGGAACATAGCCTTTTTTTTTCCCAAAAGTTTTTATTAGGCATTGCTTGAAATACATTGTATACATAACAGACATCATATTACCTAATACCGGTTTTCCTGTTTTAACGACAGTAAGAGGGAAAGACTCAACACGCCCCCGACCATCAAGCGTGAGGCGTGAGGACGGAAACAGAAAGTGGGGGGGGGAGTAGAGAGGTAGAGGTAGAGGGGGGGAGGGGTGTGTGGGAAGGCCCTTCCTCCTCAGTCCACTGTCCTTTATTCCGTCGCTACCACTGTCTTCTGTTGTATGAGATGATCATTGTTAATCTTTCGTACGGGATAGCCACGGTTCCCATGTGTTATAAAAGGGCTCCGTTTTCCTTTTTAGGAAGGCCGAGAGCTTTTCCATTAACATAACCTCCTGTATTCTCTTTTTGACAGTTTGCCTAGGGGGGGGGAGACACCTTCTTCCGCGAGGCCGCCACCGCACATCTAGCCGCCGTAAGAATGAAGGAGATCAATTAACTTGTTGGGCGGTCAATGTTCTCGATTGGCCTGGCCAACAAATAGGTCAACGGATCAATGGGTATTGTGAGGTCTCTGACCTCTGTGATTAGAGTCTTTATGGTTTCCCAGTATTTCTGAATTTCTGGACATGACCACCATATGTGGGCCATGTCACCCTTATGTCCGCAGCCTCTCAGCATAGGTCAGAAGTCAGAGGGTAGATTTGATTTAGTCTAATTGGGGTAAGATACCAGCGAAACAGTATTTTATATATGTTTTCTTTGGTTGTGGTACAGGAAGTTCCTGAAGCTGTATCCCAAATACTTTCCCAATCCTCTCGGTCTATAACTGTGCCCAATTCTGCTGCCCAATGGAGCATGTAGTCATGAACCGGAGCATCTGTTGCTCGTTCTAGTTCTGAGTATATTTGCGTTATGAGACCTTTTTGGTGTGCTGTCTTCTTGCATAGTCTTTCAAAGTTCGTGAGAGGGGGAAGTTCCAACGTTGGTGATATTGATTGGGCGTAATGCCGTATTTGGAGGTATTTGAAGACGTTTAGACCTCTTATTTCGTATTTGTTTTGCATCCTTTGGTAGCTCAGGAACTCCCCAAAGTTCAGGAAGTCAGCAATCGCTCAAATGTTTTTTGTCGTAAATTGATCGAATTGTCTGGGCTCACAACCTGGTGGGAATTTGGGGTTTTGGGTGATTGGTATAAGTTGAGATTTGGTGGTTGTGAGTTTGAATTTTAGCTTGCATTTCGTCCATGTCTCCCATGTGTGCCTCATTGATCCTAATTGAAATTTATTTTTCTGCAAGTCTTCCCTGCTCAGGGACCAAAGGCATGCTTGCAGAGAAGGCGTGCCGGCGTATTGCTTTTCTATATCTAGCCTGCAATATTGTCCGGGATCCGCATTCCAAACTACTACCTGCCTTAATTGGGTGGCCTGGTAGTACCGCGTTATATTGGGGACCCCCAAACCCCCTCTCCCCCTCGAAGCAAGTAGAACTGTTCTCGGGACTCTTGGTTTCTTCCCCTGCCAGATGAAGTGGAGAATTTGTTTCTGGATATTTTTCAATTCAGTGCCAGGGATGTGGATGGGGAGTGTCTGAAAGTAATATAATAATCTGGGGAGTATATTCATTTTCACCGAGATCATCCTCCCGATCCATGAGATTTGGTATGTTCCCCATTTATCTAGGTCTAATTTGATTTTCCGCAAGAGGGCTGGGTAATTGTTTTGGTATAGAGAATGGTAGTTCCCCGATATCTTTACTCCCAGATATTTGATATAGGAGGAGCACCATCGGTAGTTGAAATTTAGTTTAAGGAGTTTCATCTCTGGCAGGTTGAGATTTAGTGCTTCGGATTTATCGTTATTGATTTTATAACCTGATATCGCTCCGAAGTCTAAAAGCTCTTTTTGTAGGTTTGGGAGGGAAATCTGGGGCCTTGAGAGTGTTAGTATTATATCATCTGCGAACAGGGAAATTTTGTATTGCGTACGCCCAATTTCTACCCCTTGAATATCCACGTTGTTTCGAATTGTAGCTGCGAGAGGTTCTATAGTTAGTGCGAAGAGGAGAGGGGATAGGGGGCACCCCTGTCTCGTGCCGTTTTGAATGCCAAAGCTCTGGGAGTTACTTCCTGGTAATTTGACCGTCGCGGATGGATCTTGGTAAAGTCTGCGGACCCCTTCTAGATATGCGTCTCGGAAGCCAAATTTGCGCATAGTTTGGTCTAGAAATAACCAGTCTATCCTATCGAACGCCTTCTCTGCGTCTAGGCTGAGTAATATTGCTTTGGTGCCTGTGAGGTGGATATGCTCAATAATATTAATTATTTTACGTGTGTTGTCCGAGGCCTGTCGACCTGTTATGAATCCAACTTGGTCAATGTGGATTAGCCTCGGTAGAATGGGGTTTAACCTGTTGGCCAAAATTTTACTATATAGTTTGAGGTCGTTGTTAAGGAGGGAGATTGGACGGTAGCTTCCACATTGCATCGGGTCTCTGCCTTCCTTATGGATTATGGCTAGGTTGGCCAGGGACATGGAAGTGGGGATCGAATTTCCTTCCATAAAATGATTGAACATTTTTAGTAGATGCGTGGATAATATGGGCAAGAATCTCTTATAGTAGACATTAGTGAAGCCACCGGGGCCAGGTGACTTGAAGATCTTTAATGCTTTAACCGCTTCTTCCAATTCTTCTTTCGTGATCTCCGCGTTGATGACCTAATTTTCCTCGTCAGTTAGGGTGGGGAGTTGACAATTATCTAGGTAGGTTTTGATCGCTTCTGATGCTTTTGGTTCTGATCGACCAGTTGTGGGTCGAAAATTATAAAGTTCTGTATAATATTTTGTGAACTCCGCCGCTATTTTTTTGTCACTATATTGTGTGTTAGTGTTTCGCCAGTCCTATTCTTAATCGCTGTGATTTGGGACCTCTTTTGGATACCTCGTAGTCTGCTGGCCAAAAGCTTATCCGCCTTGTTACCCTTATCATAATAATGCTGATTAGTCCATTTAAGGGCTTTTTCCACTTTCTCCATTTGGGTCTCTTTGAGCTTTTATCTGGCTATTGTTAAGGCTTTGTAAGTTTTTTTTGCAGGGTTAGCTTTATGGGATTGTTCTAATTTTAGAATGCTTTCAGTAAGGTCTAGAATCCGTTTTTGTTTCACTTTTTTCCTATGGGAGGCAATAGAGATAAATTTGCCTCTAATTGCCGCCTTATGGGCTTCCCATAGAATCGCTGGAGATGACACCGACCCCGAGTTAAAGAAGAAATAGTCCTTGAGAGAGGCTCTGATCTCTCTCTCTATCTCGGGATGGTTCAATAGGGAGTCATTCAATCTCCAGGAGTATGAAATCGTATTTTCGAATGGTGTGGAAAGAGTCAAGGTGATTGGGGCATGGTCTGACCACGTGATGGGGCCGATGTCTGATTTCGTGGTAGCATCTAATATGTTTTTGGTCAGCAGAAAGTAATCAATGCGCGAATAGGACTGGTGAGGTGCCGAGTAAAAGGTATAGTCTCTCTGGCCCTGATGCTGTGATCTCCATACGTCCACTAGTGAGAACTCGTCCAATACATCCCTGAACCTTTTCCCTGTGATTTGGGAGTGGGTTATACAGGGGTGACCCAAAGCGGTTGATCTGTCCTAGGTGGGGTTTAAGACCATGTTTATGTCTCCTCCCACTATCATCGATGACAGATATCCCGGGTCTATGCCCTCAAGCACTGTTTTAAGAAATTCTGGTTGGTTGGTTTCATGTCTTGGAGGGCAAGCCTCCTTTTTCTATTATTTTGAAGGCCTTTGACATTGAGTGATACTATCTTTACTGGGGCCTTAGAAGCCATATGCGGCTTTAATGGGTGAGGTTTTTAAGGATCCTCCCTTCCCATCTGGGGGGGTCCTGGTCTTGTAGTTTATACGCGGGCACAGCCCTGGCAAACATTTGAGGGTAGCTTGTTTTATTGAAAAGTTGACTGAGTGGGCCGAGGAGGGAGGGGGGTAGGGGTGGGTGGGGTGGGGGGTAGATCCGCTGGGACAGAGTCAGCGGTAAGGAGAGGAAGAAGATAAGGTTCATGTGTGAACCTGATCGGTATTTGCCTGGTCCATGGGCGACCGGCTTTTGGGCTAACGAGCCCATCGGGGTTGACTCCGGTGTCGGCATCCGGTGGGCAGTGTTGGGGGTGGGGGGTTGAACCCTCTGGTTCTTTGTTTTTCCCTCTCAAGGATACTCAATCGTGCCCTTAGTTCCCTGATGAGGAGGGGGGGGGGGGGGGGGTTCCCTTGAGGTGGGGGTTGCGGGTTATGGGCCTTCTTATGTCGGGGTAAGATGAGGAGGGAGGGGGGAATGAGTGGGGAGGGGGGGTCTAGGGGGGCAAAAGAGGAAGAGGGGGGGGGAGGTAAGGGTAAAGGGAAGAGCTGGAGGGGGTAGAGAGTAACATTTTCGGCACCTTGTTTTGATTCGCCTGTGCATTAATCATACCAAGCTTCGCTTCAGCAGGTCATATATACAGTAAACGCTTATACATTAGGTAGACAATCAACAACTTCAATAATCCCTTTATACAGTTGTTTCATTGTAGACTTCGTTTTGGGTGTGTAAGGGGAGGGGGGACCTTTGTGGTGGGTGCCTGTTCGTTTTGGTATCAGGGGGGGGGAAATGGCAGGGGGAGGACGGGGGGGAGGGAAGGGTGACTGTGGGGGGGGGGGGGGGGGTGGGGAGGAGGGAGAAGGCGATGAGGTGGGGGAAGAGGGTGACATTTCAGCACCTTGGTTTGGCTCGCCTGCATAGTAGACATATAAATCTTCAATGTCCGAAGTCGTTTGCACATCAGACACTTGAACCATAGGTAGACATTCAATTCCTGTGATGATCCCTTTTACACAGTTATGTCTTACCAGATTTTATTTTAGGTGCGTGTGGGGGGGGGGGGGGT